>JAAAYG020013307.1:0-107706 GCA_009936455.2 Tomocerus minor
TCTCTCTCTCTCTCTCTCTCTCTCTCTCTCTCTCTCTCTCTCTCTCTCTCTCTCTCTCTCTCTCTCTCTCTCTCTCACTCTCGTCTATTATTCATAGAGAACGGCTATTTCTCTCTCTATACTTTGTTCTATTGTAATAGTAGTTGACATTAGACTGTGTGGGAGTGGTTAGTATTTATTCGATGCGCATTTAGTTCTCTGTTATAAAATGGGAATGCAGTGTAGATTGTGATACAGACATTATTTTGTGCATTATATGTGTTGTTTTGTATGTAATTTATACTGGTATGTGTTGGATAGTATATATAGCGTGAAATGGATAAGTCTCTGTAATGTCCTCTCACTTAAGCTCAGCCGTCGTCACCACCACACCATCCGCCTTTCCATGGCAGACTCCGACGAGCTGTAGGTTGACTGAGACTGAGTGACAAATTTTCCGTTCGAGTAGCGTGAGATGAGATGAGCTCAAGCGTTAGACATTGAAAGTAAATGAATATGTGCGAAGACGAGGACAAGAACGAGGAAGAAATATGAGGCGTTATTCGATCTTACTGCTTGGTTGGTGTTAGTCTCTCTCTCCTCTCTCTCTCTCTCTCGCTCTGATCTCGATGTTGTTTAGTAGTAGAAGGTGGCTGGTTGTTGTGGCTGGTTGTGGCTACGGACGCTAGTTTATGTATTTAGGTAGTGTAGTTTAGCTGAGATCACGGCAACAGAATTCTGTTTGACTAGTCACGTCATCCTCAGCTCAGCTCAGCATCACACATCAGAAATGCAATGTGTGCTTTTACTCCCTGCCTGGCCCTGTTTTGTCGTCGCGTCGCGGTTCCTTTACTCCTCATTCTATAGTTAGAAAAATGATTCTCCTATATAGTTATGTTGTGTAAACGTGTTAGAGATGCAGTTTGTGGGATCCTTTTTTTCTTCTTATATAAGTAGGTGGTGTGTATGAGTGACCAGAATGATATATGATGTTAGCACCCTTTCTCACACTGAATTCTTTAGTAGCAATATTTCATCGGAATGGCTATTTAGAAAGAATGAGAGTGAGGAGGATGAGATAAGCATGGTATAATGTAAGAAGTGTATGTATGTAGCTACATATACAGAAAGCAATGCAATTGAAATAGCAGCATATTTTATACGGTAGAAGATTTTTTTTTCTTTTTCGGTGGTGGTGGTGGAAAGTGGAAGGAAGTCAGAGTGTTTATGTTTTAGTCGAGTAAATGATATGATACAATAGTAAAGAATTGCTCGGGCTGGCTTCTTCCTTTGGTTATTTAATGATGTTTGTGGCTGGGTTTTAGGTGAGGAGGAAGAGTGATGATAAAATAAACTGTAATGGAGAGTTTGGTTGTAGAGAGATGATTCATGTGTTGGTATTTATTTTTTCTTTACAGGGTCGATGCAACCGCGAGAAGCCACCATGCAAATACTTCCATCCTCCACTTCATCTCAAGGACCAATTGTTAATCAATGGTCGTAATCATTTGGCTTTGAAGAATGCCCTAATGCAACAGATGGGTTTGGCTCCTGGTCAGCCTGTGGTTCCCGGTCAAGTTCCTGCTGTGGTAAGTACTTTTCCTCCCTCCTCATATTCTTCCTTCCATCACTCATGGATTGGAGAAAAATTAGTTTTATTCTATTTGATTTGATTTAATTTGATTAGCTTTCTCGTAAGTGGCAAGCAAGCAGTGATACAGCTTTAGGCTGTCTGTTTAAAGTGTCACATCGCTACACTTTCACTGAAGTACATAAAATCAATTATAGTAGTCTCTTTTTTTATTGTAATTTTCACTGTACTTACACGTACGTATATAGAGAATCAAGTTACGGATCAAATAGTATAAAATGAAATTATACACTTTTTCAATATTAAAGATATATTCTTCTATGAATGGTTTGAATATCGTCTCATTCCGTACGCCTTGAGTTTTGTGACTGTGTGACACTTTAAAAATGAATCTTTTGGAAATATAGAATGCAAATTATTCCAGAGATGAGCAGCTCTATAGGATAGACTCAAAAGACTACTATGACCAAAGGATGTTCTATAATGCGGTATAACAATATTTACCATGATTTCATAATCATGCTTTTAGTATCAACAATTTTAAATCTCTGGTGTTTTGGTGGTGGTGCGGGGGAACATCAAAGATTTCCGTGTACATACATTACGACGCTTTTAAAGCGTAATGTGACCTAAAGATGATATTACGTAGTCTCTTTTCGCAATTATTATTCTCATTTTTTCACTCAATTCGAATTAGATACCCAAAAAATCCGAAATCAAATTATGTTCTCTTCTATCTGTTTGTGTTATATACTTTTGCTAAAAAATAGTCATTAGATATTATTTTTTTTGTTTTAATTTTGATGTGTGCAATTGTATACAGCGATGATGAGGAATAAATTCATATTTCTCCTGTGTAAATTTTCGTCTCTCTACGCCTAAATAGCTCACTTTTTTTCACAATTGTTTCAAACTTATTATACTTTCATTTCATTTTTGTTTTGGCTAAATTGAGTTTAATGGAATTTTTAATTTTGGTGTGCTATTTAGACGTGCAATGACAAAATGGTGAAAGTCATGCGAATTTATTTCTGTTCATCACTGTAGAGAGTACCTATGTCAATTTTTTTCTCTGCAAACAATGGTTTGATACACTGGGATAGATTGTGTTAATACGCTCATTGAATTCAATTAAGATTAGTGTCGGGATAAGATATTGAGAGTTTGAGTGGATTTGTTTTTTATGATTGCAGGCAACGAATCCGTACCTTGGAGTGACGAGTCAGGCATATAATCCGTACTTCGCTGCAGGACCACTTGTTCCGTTGGTATCTGATCCAACTGGCGGTGGTGTTGTGTCACCATTGGGTGTGCCGCAGCAAACAGTCGTTGCCCAACAGAAAGTCCCTCGAGATCGACTTGAGGTAAGCCTTTATGTATGTCGAAAATCACGTATTTCTTCCAGAAACTCTCTGCTGCCTACGCTGTATGATCGAAGTGGATGTTTGAAGTTAATGTTATTTAACTAAGACATATGCTTTGATTTGTGATGATGTCACCATTATGATTTAATGTGAGTAAGCATAAGTATGACATTGATATTTGAAAATAATAATATCAGATGTCTATACTATTCCGTTTTTTGGCTATGCAGTTTATATAATAATATATATTTAATGCTATGATCTATACTATGGCAGCTAAAAAAGAAAGTTCTGTGTGCGCCACTACTATACTACTACTGTATTATGTGTAATAATATTATTATGTCCTCCTTCTTCTCCTTCGGTTATTTTCATTGGAATGCGCTCCTTCGCATCGCTCGCTATATATATGGTGTAAAATGTCTAGCCTTGCCTGCTTATCTTTAGCCGGCAAGCAATTTTTATCTGAAATTTGCTCCTGCTGCTCTAATGTAAGAATACGCAAGCCGTAGCTAGCAGCTAGCTCCTTTTACACACAAAGTGCTCGCTAAGCTAACGTTATTACCCTTTATGCTGGCGGAAATAAGAATTTCGATTGTGAAATTCCCCAACCATAGAAGATGCTGGAAATACAAAATTTCGGGGATTAAGATTATAGCTACCTACTTAGAAGCACAAAAGACTAGGGTGAGCTGAGCAAAGGTTAAACGGAGGGTGAGCGGGCGGGTGAAGGATAAAAATGTAGCGTTATAATATTATGTCAATTCTCAGACTTCCTACTCCCACCATTATGCATTAACCCAAGTTTACTTTAGCACTACTACTAAACTTTCATAGAGCTATTTACTTTAAAAATTGTCACAACTCACACAATGCAGATGTACAATGTGCATGACAATGCGCATCTTTTCAACTTACCTATTTCGAAATCTTAGCTAAGCTAACTAAAGACATTTTTTTTGACCCTTTCGAGATTCTATAGATTCTTTTGTGTTTACTCAAAAAAATTTTGGATAGTCAAATGTAGCTTCAACTTAAGTCTATGAAACATCTTACTATTTGTTTTCTCTAAATGTTAAAAATAAATCGAATTTCTTTTTCTTTATTATTAGGTTTTACTTCCGCAGTATGCATATTTTTAGTTTTTTTATCTAAAGGTTCTGTATGAGAGATGATAGAATTTTTTATGTTAATAATGATTCTGAGTTATTTTCATGCATACTTGTATCTTCTCTATAAATAATCTTTATAATCGGGTTTTACTTTGACGATTTGCACTTGTAATCCGTCCCCGACAGACGGTGTAAGCCATGCAAACAATTTAAAGAACAAAATTAAAGACATTAATGTGTGAACAATTTTTATTGTAAACCTTTGGTGTGTTACTAATAATCGTAACTGTTAACTAGGTATTAAGTTCTAGTTTTTTCTTAATCTTTTATTGCTCAAGTGGCCAAATGGATATTTACACATATTAAAATTATTTGATGTTTGTAAATGTATTCGTTTTTCTATAGAAAAGTTTAGTTACTAGTAATAAATTGTAGAGTGTGTATAGAAGTCATGAGAATGTATTGGCAAGACTTTTATTGTTATTCTGGAGAAGTATAATAAGATTACTAGTAAGTATTGGTACAAAGTTGAGCTGACTGACTGTTAGCAATTTAGTCAATAGTTGAGTTCAGTCATATCCATGGAGTGCAGTGAATGGTGATAGTATTAAGAAGGGAAGCATAATGACTTTGTAAGCATTACAAGTTATTGGAATGCTTAGTGACTGTAACTGACATTGAGATAAGATGGTAATGTGATGACTCGAATGACTGCAGTGGAGAAGCATTTGGGTTGATTGTGAGTTTAGCCTTAACTCGTGGCCTCCCTGGGCTCACTCTTCTCTGACTACACACATCCATAGTGAACGGACGGAGCCTAATCATCTGTGCAGAAGTTTTTCCATTAGTTGTTCGCCAGGATTTCTTTCGGCTGCACATTTACTACTGACTCACTGACTTGTTATACATATTAATGGACAGAGACAGACAGTCGTGCCGTAAAGTTCAGAGTTCCTCGAGTAAAATCCCGTTTACGGTCACACTGTCACTGCCTTTTCGTAGGATAGTTATTATGCATCACATCTTTGTCGTTGATTAAGAGTTGGCGTCGCTTCTCCTCAATTTTTTTTTCTTCGTTTCCTTTGCACTTCAAAAGTTGTGCATACACGATGTATCTTCTTGTCTGACTCGAGTTAATTCCAAATGGAGCACATCATTTTTTGTTGGCTATAGAGGCAGATGACCAAGTCTGGGTAAACTAACTAAAGTAGTAATAATAACTATGAGCTTCTTGCAATCTCTCATGTCAAGCCAGAGAACATTTTTTGAGAAGTTGAGATTTTACAGAAGAAAAGAGATTCATGATGTAGTACACCTATTCTGTAGAATAACAATTTCTAAGAATTCATTCAGTTAAATCATTTGGCTAAGGTTCTCTAGATGTTGATACAAACAGTTAGTAGCTATTAAATCTTTTTGAAATGTGTTGTATGTATTGTTCGATAATTTGGTAGTAATTCTAATAGTACATGTTGTATCAATGGTTTAAACGAGGAAAACGGATCGGATTGTGTTGAAAGAGTTTCCCAGTAGAATTGAGAATGAAGGAGTAGCGTGTGAATGTTTTATAAATATAGGTTTTGGCTTCCTCTGTCCTCTCTCCAACTACGTGATTTCGTAAGAAAGAGTTGTATTGAGCATAGAGGGCTATACGGAATTGATCGAAGTGAAAGAAATTGATACTGAAAGAGAAGAAAAGTGAAGAGAAGACTTTAAGAGAGATGACAAAATAAAAGAGAAAAACTGGAAAAGGAATAAGTGGGAAGAAAAGAGTTTCTTTCTCATTAGTCTTGTCGTCTTGTAGGTTGAGTTAGTATTATAGGAGAGAGAGACGAGTGCATTAGAGGCAGGGAAGGGAGTAGGAGCAGAGATGTTCTTGAGAAGTGATGAACTCTTGTGATAAGATGTTGTTAGATGGTGAGTGCTTACTTTGCTCGGCTCTCCTCATCCATTTTATACTGTGTATCTCTTCCCTCCCTGTGTACTAGCTATGTGCAATGCATATGTCAGTAGAAATCAGTTTTATTTATTATAGTGTATTGTGCTATAGCTTTCAACTCGGATCTTCTTTCTTTCGTTTAGAATTTTTGAGTTGAATTGACTTGTCGACTCGTCTTTCTTTCACATCTCCTCTTCTTCTGGCTCTGTAGAGACGTGTACGTGTAGCAGTGTTGTAGCAGAAAGAGACTACCTACTCAATTTAAGCTTATGTGCCTATCTCTGTAGCAGTAGTGACATAAGTTCTTGTTTTGTGTAGGTCGTAGTCTTATTTTAGGTAGGTAGTTCCCGTAGATCCGTTGCATCACTTTATTATAGTACAAATATGCTATTGGGCCCTAAGAGTCCTTTTCCGGCTATACATGTATTTATATATATGTATATAGCGTCGAGTAGCTAAGCCATTCTATTACAATGGGATCTTTTGCAGGGACCCTCTCTCTCTCTCTCCGTTAGGAAGCCGTGTTTATTTAGCTTGGCTTTTCTTGCTTTTATCCCATGAGTGAGTGGATCTTCTTGGACTGCACTGTATCTCTCTTTCTGTTTGATTCTCTTATTTTGTGTTTACTGCAGAGTGGATACAGAGATAGTGCATGTCGCTTGTCATACAACTCATAGTTATGATATTTATACTCTCTATTATGTTATGCAGTCATTGCAGTCTTGTCTAAAGCTAAAATATATCTATCTAAAAAAATGAATGCATGTAATGTAGACTTAGACTTTGGCTCTTTAAGAGTACCCGACTGAAATTGAAAGATTCTTCTATACTTGACTATATATACTGTATCTGTACAGTGTACACTGTGTACAGTATACACACGGTTGTTGTAGACTTCTTTCTGACTTCTTTTGGGTCGTGTCTAGAATTCTGTGTGTAACGACTGCAGTTTTTATTCTTTTTCTGCATGCTGCACTGTTGATTTTCGTATATGTTGACTTCTTGAGTCATAGGAAATGTAGACACTTAGCTCGAGTCTAATATTAAAATATACAAAGTTCTTGTTAATCCAAAAAGTGTATTATTCCTTATTCTGTGCATGGTTCGTCTTAAGTCAGCTTAAGTCACAGAGTGTATACCTACTAGTCATTTTAATCCTTATGCTTTTAAAGCCAATTAGATTGATTTAGTGCAGATGCCATGATTCATTTTGAGAGCTGTTTTTTGACCTGATTCATTTCTCTTGTAAATTGTGTTAGAGCCTTTTCCAGTCAAGTTGTTTTCTTTGTAAGGCTAAACTTAACGTTCATTGAATTGCATTAGCAGTAGTAGTAGTGGGGAGAGAGGATTTTGGATAACTTTCATATACACATACATAAGGATAGAGAAATATTATGAATGAGTATATCTAATCCGCTCGCTCACTCACTCACTATAATATATGTAGGTATATATAGATTTCAAAGTGTTATAAAAATGTGGCAACATATATATTTATGGTTTAGGTAGCAGTAAAGAATTTTTGTATTTACTTGTATAGTATGTTTCTCACTGGATCGTGTCGTGTATGTATGTGTACACAGTGCACGTGATGTACTTTGGATTTTATTCTTATGGCTACTGTCTTCTTGTCTTGGAAAGGCAGAAGAGAAGGAAGGAGCTAGGCATGAGTGAGACGGAGCAAAAAGCATTTTTATCATACATACATACGTACACATACATAGAAGAAGATTCCAAAAGAATGAAAAACATATGGCCAAACTCTCTGATGATATTATAAAAATACTAGGGAGAGTATTTTGATTTATGACTCATGCATTTGTTTTCTATTAGAATGGAAAAGAGTCAGGAGATGTGAAATGACACCAGTTGAGCGTCTTCTATATAACATTATTGTTACTCTTCTCTTCTGCTGTGTCTGTCTGTGTGTGTGTGGTGGAAGTGAAATATCCTTTAGGATAGTTTTCATTAGATTAGGTTGATGTGATGCGGCAGGCGGCGAGAGTGAAGTGTGAGAAGTGGCAGAGAAAGAACAGGAAGAGTGAGTGACATGACATGAATTGTATTGATACGACTTGACTTTGACTGCGTAGTATTTAACTTTGAGTGTAATAGGATTATCTTTGGGGAATGAACTGTTTTCTTTGGGAATGAAATACTTTGGTTTGGTTTGCGGTGGCTAATGCAATGGCGAAAGAAAAGATTACAAAAGAGAGAGTTTTAACGAGAGGGAAAATAAATATATGTGTTTCTCTTGTTCTTCTTCTTCGACTAATGTCTAATTGTTTATGTTGCGTTGCGTTCGTTGCGTTGCGATATATAAATAAAGTCCGCCCGCATTGCGTTCTTGTGATCTATATATTGGCTTATAATAATAATAATAAAAAGAAGAGAATGACAATGCAATGTGAGTCTAAGCTCTTAAGTGGCTTGTCTGTCTCATTTGGTATGATGAGGATGATAATGATGGGATGACGGCTAAAGCTTTCGTTTCGTGTGATATGAATGGGAAAAGCTAAGAGCCAAAAAGCTAGCGACGAGAAGATGAGGTGAGATAGCTAACGAATCTTGTGTTTTTTGTTGTTTTTGTTGATGACGTTTAGACATACCCTGGAATGGTGGCATACAAGCGTCCAGCAGGCGATAAGAGTGGGGTGCCTGTGTACCAACCGGCCAATACATCATCTGCAGCCGCCTATCAACATTTGATGCAGTTACAGCAGCCGTTTGTGCCTGTTTCATGTAAGTCTTTCTAAAGCTTCCTACTTGAACTATTTTTATAAGTCTAGATTCTTAAACTCTGTCCCTATCGTTCGTATCGTGAGAGGAAGAGAAATTTTTTCAACGCTTGCATGGAATTGACTTTTAATACTCTGGTTATTACTTGTATATATATATATTATGATATATATATCTATAAATCTATAGTATATATATATGGATCCTCTAAAATTACTTTTAGTTTAATACCTTCTCTCTCTCTTAAGAAATCGCTCTTCTTGTCGATTGGTTGATTGGCGACCTTTATAGCTCTGTATTTTTTTTCTTGACTTACTCGTTCGTTCGTTCGTAGCATATTATTCGTACTTTCTCGTATGTATTGAATTTTTCTGTGGTAAGTACAGTAGATCGTATTGTGAGTGGTGTTGCTTATGCCCATGCTGTACTAGTGTAGTTACACCAATTATTTTCACAGCTAATAGTATCCAGCACAATTCGGGAGGCTCAGGGAACGCCACCGGAATCCCATCGTCTTCAGCTCAAGACCCTTCAAACAGCGGACTGTCAAATGGGTCTTTGGACTCACACGGTCTAGGCAACGAGTCCCCGATCAAGCGCCAACTCAAGCAAGACGTAGTCGATGAAAACGACCTGCTGGACGGAAGTAACTTAGCGAGTAGTAGCCAAAATGATTTGGACGATGAGACTAAAGAGTCTGCCATGAAGCGCATGAGAGTTAACGCAGGGACTAATAGCCAGGCTAGTTTGACCTCTAATGTGGCTGTCTCCAGTGCTGCTGCTCTGGCACAGAATAATGCGGCTTATGTGGCTGCCGCACAGAGCTACCATAATGCACTCGCGGCCATCAATTACACAGGTGTTGCATTACAAACTAATAAGGCTCAACAGTCTGCTAATCAGAACGTTGGTCAGCAACACGGCTTCACGAACGCCCCCGCTTTTCAGCACCAGGGCCATGCAGGCGCTCTTCAGCAACAACAGAATCAGCAGCAGCAACTCCTCAGTCAGTATCAGGCCATGGCCGCAGCTGCGCTGGCCAATCAGGGCGCATTCCAAGGACAGCTAGGTGTCCCACAATCAGGCGTTCAGCAGCAGCAACAGCAAAATCTCAATATGAACATGAATGCCGCCGCTGCTCAGGCCGCAGGGCTTAACCCCTTTGCCGCCGCTGCTGCAATGAATCCACTCTTAGCTGCTTCATTGCCGCAAATTGCAGCTGCGCAAAGAGCCAACATGCTAGCCGCCAATCAGCAACAGGCGGGAGGGATGAATCCCAATCAATTTAATCCAAACGCCCTGGCGGCTGCTGGAATGAATAATGCTGGGGCGGGAAACCAAGCTGCTGCTGTCGCGGGGTTCAATCCCTTCGGAGTTCAGTTCGGAGGGCCGGGAGCGGCGGGAGCTGCGGCTGGACTTCCCTTCCAACAGAATCAGCAAGCCTTGCTCGCTGCTTATGGACAGTTCGGTAGAGGTCATGTACCTGTTGCAGTTTCTGCTGCCTCCACAATGGCCTCCCAACAGTTGGCTTTCGTCGGAAATCCGGCTGCAGCTGCTGTGGCGGCTGCAGCGGCCGCTGGCGGCGGAGGCGCCGTCCAGCAGGGATTGAAAAGAATGAGACCCAATTAAAATGTAATGCCGAATGACTCCATTGATTTATTCATACGATGAGATAAATGACAGAGGTCTTTTTCTTCTCTCTGTATAACAAGTAAAGTAAAGTACTACTACGTATTTAGCGTCAGGCCTCGAGGAAAATCAAAAGCCTCACTTGCGCGGAGAAAGTTCCCCACTTTTTTCAGTTTACAATTTTTTTAAGTTCTAGGGACAGACAGATGGAGAGGAAAATTTATTATTACAATACAACAGTCGATAGTAAATTTGTAGTGTTAAGTCAAATTATTATAGGAGTAAGGAAACTATATATTATTGTAGATAGGGACATATTATAGCTAATTGCTATACTAAATCATAGTGAAAGTACATCTATTATTATATTATGATGATAGGTATTAATAAGAGATAAGGATAGATGTTAAGACGTCGATTGTGACTTGCTGAACAAAGCTTTCAGCTTCAATGCTTTTTGCAGTGACGCTAATTATTATTATATAAAATTTACCTAGCTACTACATAATGCTGTAAGCTATCATTGGACATCAAATATTAATTATTATTACCATTTTTGCGTAGACTTTACCTTTATCATTATGTACCTACCTAGTTGTGTTTTTTTCTTCTTCTTTAGATGTTATATATGTTGAATAATATTATGTTTAATGTTACTGTTGACAAGATAAATTTAACAAATTATCATGATGGTTGAAAAAGCAAAATTATTTATGCTCTTCTGTCCTGCAGACCCTATAGTAGTTGGCTAATTATTATTGGTAAAAGTTTCCAGATAATTCCAAATGAAATGCTAGAGTTTCTTTAATATTATTATGGTATAGAATCATTAAAAAACAATTTCAATCAATTATACTATTGTGACATCTGTTTATTTAGCCGATAGAGAACTTCAGTTTTTTTCCCTGCTCTTTCTTTTATTGGAATGATGGATTATGTTTATGGTTGAATTTTGTCGTGCGTTTTTTTGCTTTTAGGTTATATGATGATGTATGTACTTGTTTTTTAATAGGGTTTTATTTTAATGCTTAGCTAACAATCTAATACTTATAAATACAATGTCACTTTATAATGCTCTTTGACACTAAATGAATAAAGTCTTGATCTTATTGTTTAGCTCTGTGTATTTCGACTCTATGTATGATAAAAATATTATGAAGATGAATGACTTACAAAACTTGGTTTTTACTATATGACTGCTATTTAGCTTACTCTTACCAGTCGTAACGTAACGTAATTATATTTGCTACGTTGTTCTTCCTGCTAATAATATTCTCTAAATGTGGACTCTCATCTAATCTCTGCCTGCCTGCCTGTGTGGAATTGGATCGGATTTATTTTCTGCACTGCACCGCACCAAATGGTACTGGGAAAACTAACAGAACGCAAGTTACGGTTTGTTGGACATGCTTCTGTCTGTGCTTTTTTTAAAAATGGAAAAATTATACAGCTGTGCTTCATCATAGTCATATTTTATGTTGGACTCTTTCCATGTATGTTTGTGCATTGCAAAAATTGCATCTTGCATCGCCGACTGCTCATGCTGTTTAAATTTAAGGAAAGATAAAAAGGAGAGACAGTAGGAGTAAGAGTAAGAGTAGGTAGTAGGAAATAGAAAGAACTGATTGTACTGTGTGTACTGTATGTACTAGTTTGACTATCTTGTGCTATGCTATATTATAGAGAGAGAATAATATGGTAAGAAACAGTAGGGAAATACCTAGGTAAAATGTTGTACAGGTGTGCATTTACATTAGGGATAATTCGATAATTACATAGCTCTACTCTACTGTTTTATTATAAAGATAAAGATACTTTGATTTTACGCTAGTTCCTAAACTTTTATTGTCTATATAGGTAATAAGTGATAGGACGATTGTAGGTAGAGAGGATTTTAGTGTCATTATATATTATAACGAATCATGTTTTTAGGCATTGAAAATAAGTTATCATAATAATAATAATAATTGTATGAAATTAGAATACTCTCTCCCATAATATTTCGTAGAGATAGTTTGAGGTATAAGATAGATAGTTATTTTAAGGCATAGACATAAAAATACAGTTTGTAGAAACTCAGGTTGATTGCATTGATTTAAAGCAATTAAAGGCTTTTTAGTAGTCTTCCAGAAATCTCTTACATTGCTAAGACTTTTTCCGAATCCAGTTGTCTGATAAACTGATTACTGTCAGAGTACATTTAGTAGGAAGGGAAATAGTTTGTAGGGAGAATAAAGTTTAACTCTGTGGTATGACTGCATTTCTTCTAGATACAAGACATTTCCAGGGAACAGAGCATAGGAAGAGAGAAGGAAATGAATTCATTAGCATAATTTGTAAAGTTATGCGCTGGGTTATATTAGATAGTGGTTATTAGTGTCTGCATGGTCAATAAATCTGTACTAAATGGGCAATGGTTCCTTTGCGCCGATTCTCGTTGGAATGATGGGGATTCTGTGGAGCACTTGAAAGTGAATTTATTGGAGCTGAACTGTTTTTGTCCCTAGTTTGTAATGCAAAGTTACCGAAAATTCACGTTTTTTAACATCTAATTAAAGAAAAAGTGGTTGTGGTCGGTCTATTACTGGAATTATTAGCTTTATTAAAAGAAAGTTAAGCTTGTGCTTACATTTTAGAAATTGTTTTTAAATAATTAATCGTCGACATCCGTTCTAACTTCGCAGGGAATCATATTAATTATGATGCTTATTACTGTTTTATTTTGATCATTTTTGTTTTTATTTTAAAACGTTAGCCATTTAATTGTTTCTTTTTTTTTGTGTGTGACACAAACCCTGACACAATCACCATACAATACACTAAGAAAAGGCTAGATTGAACTCTTGAGTAGGGAACCACTGGATGAAAATGCTTGTTTGTTCTCAAGTAGCAGTAGACATTTGATTATATTTTATTTTGTAGCTCTACATCTTATCTCTGTACTGTACGGTATATTTGATGGAAATGTATGTAATATATTCTGTACTATTTTATGTTTTTCGTTTTATTATCTGCTTGCATTTATAATGGACTCTGCACTGAGGGCAAAATTTAAGAGAGCCACGTTTATTATTTTGCTGTAGTCATTAAAAACACGTTTTTAATAAAACTGATAGTGAAACACTGGAATGAAGCTCGCTTTATTTGACTGGTGCAGAGTTTTACAAATTCTTGTTGGTTTTTTGGAGAGGACAATTCTTATTAAATGTAGGAGAACGTACTATATTCAATATATATATAGATAAACACATATATAGTTACACAGATACTAGATACAAAGGAATTTTAGTTGAAAGTAGAGATTCTGATTTTACTTTAGCGTAATTTAGTAGGTGATTGATGATCCCTGAGTGGAATAACATTGTGTTAAAGAAATATTAATTTTTAAAACTTAGCTTAATGGCTACTTATTATGAACCAGTACGTAATTGTAAACTAGTTTTTGTCTGACTAGTGTTTAATGTATGTAAATATATCTTTTAGTAAAATTACCATTCTAATAATGAAAGATTCTGAAGTGGAAACTGAACTGTTTATCATTTATTAGTGTTATTGTATGTCCATGTGGTATGAAATATACGATGTAGTTTTATGATCATGATAATCGTGTGCTTATGCATAGCTTGTATTTCTATGTACAACTCTAATGATTCTTATCAATGGGACTTTCTGAAGTTCCTTCTAAGACTACTACTACTACTACTACTATATAAACGTAAAGAATATTGCTAAAAAATAATTACATTCATGCAAAGGAAGTTTAGGAGGCATTTAGGAGGGGTTATATGATATATACATAGCTAAGCTTATATATTATGTAGGCCTATATATGGTAGCAATTTGTAACTAGGTATATATCTATCTACATGTAGAAGAAACTAATAGCCACTAGAAGATCTTTACACTAATGTCAAGTCCATAAAGAACAGTAGTTGTCAACATTGGTTTTTATTAGTATTCGTCTTGCCTCGGAATGAAGTGAACGGATAATTTAAAAATGTAGATGTTTAAATGTTTGTTAGTTGTGCTTTTCTAGGTTATTTACCTTTTACCTTACTTGACTACTAAAAACTTACTTTATGCCTATACTCCATAAGCCTAACGTAATAATAATAAAAGATAAGAATATGAATACTACTACTACTACTACTATTATACAATAATATATAAATTGATGAATTCGTGTCCATTCTCTGTTGATTTGAAACAGCTGTTCATTAAAATTATGATATGGGAAGGGAAAAGACCGTTGTATGATGCCTTGTGTTGTTTTTGCCTACAGTATTTTGTTGTTTCATTACTTTATAACTAAATGAGCGGGTCAAGGTTGCTGCTGTATACTCACTTTATTTATATATATATATTCAGTCAGATCACTTCCTTCCGGTTGATTGCTTCCAAAAAAACAGCCTATTTGAGCCAAAAGCCGTGCCAGCAAGCCTTAATTTAATGGTTGCATAATTATTTATTAATATTACGAGTCGTATTTCGTACTGTAAGATATTCCGTACGTACAAGTACTTTTAAGCTAGTCACACACAGCCGAGCCGCATTTATTTTTACAGATTTTCTCTTCCAGCCGATATAGCCTGGCTGGTCTGCTGGAGTGGTTCCTTCCTGTGCACCCGCCCGCATTGCATTGCATGTTAAATTAATGCTGCCCTCTCCGCAATCGACTTTGTCCTGAAACGATTCAGAAAAACCTCCACATAATAATAACACAATGTATTGCGTATTGCGTCTTCGTTGTTGATTCTATTATAGCATATAAGCAAAACCTCCCCTCTCTCTCTATATATATATGTACTCTTGTCTTGACTTCATTAAATCCATTCTCCTCATTGGCATTCTACGACAATCATTTACATTAATACCTAGAAACTGAACAATAATAATATTCTAACTTGTCCCTTTGTATATCTAACCACCTATATTGCACCTACCACTACCACCATACACAAAGTACAAATACTACGCTAATAATTTAGCTATTTACAGTAGAAGAACACAAGAGCATAACCATTCATTGGCTTCCTTTAGAATTCATTTGGTGGGAGATGTGCTGAATTTATAATTGCCAAAAGCGTGTCTCGTATTTCTTTATCTCTCTCTACACTTGTTCTGTGCTACTTTCACATTAGATTCTAATGGAGAGTCATTTTTTAAGCAAATTTAAGTGTTCTTTTTACTTACTTACATTTTAGATTATGATTTAGTTGTGTTATACATCTCTTGAGTCTTGAGCCTTCTGTGTTTAATGTCATTTATTCCATATAGTCCATCTCTTCCAGCCAACGCCAACAAGCAACCTTAAAAAAAGCAGCAAAGCCATGCCATTAATATTACACACACTCGACTATATATATACTAAAATAATATACAATATACCCAAGCAAATCCCTCTTAGCATTTACTTAGCTGTAAGCAAAGCAAACAATCATCTCTCTCGCTCCTCGGCCTTTTCATGACTGTATACAACTTAATTATGATAAGATTTACTTGAGTGCATTGTAAGTATTCATAGAGTTTTTAGAATTGCATATCGCATAGCTGTGTCATGCTTGACGATCATTCATCAAAACGGATGAGATGGCTTCTGGTATCGTGCTTAAGGATCTGAGAAGCTTTATTATACATATTATGATTTCTTCGTGCATTCTTTGACTTACAACTAGTATACATAGCTTTTACTTTGCATACATAAATAAGTACCTATTACTTAATGTTCCTCGTTCTTATCTTATCTCTCTACTCACTAACTATGTGGATAATAGTAGTCAAGAGACTCGAGAGTAGGAGCAAGTAATGAGGCACCAGTCCTTGTTGATTGAACTAAGAGCATTAAATCATGTTTCTTTTATGAGCATTTTAGAATATAGAATGCACCATCAGTTAATAGGTATATATAGATAGATATATTATAGTATAGTATAGATATAGCCGATATTTTTGCACAATTTTAATATATTTACAAAGCAAATCGTGAGTGGCTATTGTTTTGCAGTGTGGCGCATTGATTGCATACTTACCCCATTACCAGCTGCCATTATATTATATTGCCCAAGTTTTGTCTACCTTTACTATGAGCATTCTCTGATTTGAATATTGTCGTGTCATGTCGCCGAGTTCATTGTATGTCCTGTCAGTAAATTTTATTTAGTGCATTAGTGAAGATTTTTAGTGAATGAGAAAGTAGGCCACTCACTACTGTGTACATAAAGGAGTAGACACAGAGGGAAACTGCAGAAGAACAGTTAACAAGATTAGCATATAATTGGCTATAGTGGATTGTAAACACTCGTAGAGAGACCCCACTCCTCTATACTTTCATGTAGTGTAATATTAAGCAAGTACAATAAGTTATTGCGAATAGAATTCTCTAGCTATTTTCTTCTGTTTGACACGACGGAGAAGTAGTAAGGAATGTGAATTTAGGTAGTAGAAGTAAATAAATAATGGTAGTATTATCTAGAAAAGATATATTATTTGTATAGAGGAAATCCATATGCTGTGCTGTTTTTAGGATAATTTACTTAAATTATTTGAGTGTTTACTTTATTTAGCTATATGTATGTATTTAAAGGAATTGGTAGCCATTTGGTTGACTTATATTGATATATACATGAAAATCTAGCGTTGTCATTCAATGTGGCTACTTAATATTGTAAGTTTTAAAAAATGCTGCTGTCCTACGACTAACGCTTGTTCTCGTCGTCACCTAAACGGCTAACCCAGGCTCGTACACGCTTTACTTACTTCTCAATCACGCGTCCACTTTGACTTGACCGAACCGAACTCAAATTGGGTAAGTTCCGCTATCTGTACCGAAGAAAAATCATTGGCATTTTTTTGAAACTGTTTTTGGCTTGGCTTTAGTTACTGTTTTTGACTTTACTTATACTTACGGTGGCTCACAATTATTTATTTATACAGTGGAAGGGAAACGTGAGCTCTGACCTGAGAATTTACTATTTAGTATTTAGTTGCTAAAAAGCTGGAGCTGATTTGGGGTTGTTTTTGTGATGTAGAATGAGGATAAAGGGATGCAATTACCATTGTTCATTTTGTTTCTTGTTCAGAGAGTAGTCAGTGTTTATAGAGCACTGATAGTGAGCTTGAAATTTTCTGTTCTTGACTGGAGGAGTTGTTGTTGGTTTGGGTTAACTAAAGACAGATTCCCCTTTCAGTTTTCTTATTGGCTACTAAAGTCTAACTGTGATTTTATAGCATGGAACAACTATTATTTTATAGTCGTAGCCAGACAATCACTATCAGTTTTAGTGTAGGAGGGAGCAATTGCATATGATAGCCGCTCCACAAACCTCCCAGTCAGTAGTAGTAGCCATGCAGGCAGAGTCGTCGGAAAACAACGTCTAAAAAAGAGTTCACTAAGGAGAAGAGACTGCTGGAGTGGGGATGGGAGTCGGAATAAAAGTGTCTCAGCACGCTCTCTCACAATTAGTCAACGAAAGTATTTTCTTCCTAATTGAATTTATTTTCTCGTAGAGACGTTGCATTGGCTTGAACTGAAGAGTAAGTAGTTTTCTTGATTCTCGGACTCTTGCACAAGGGCTATATTATATGGCGGAACTCCGGCCAAGTTAAACTTTAAGGAACAGTATTATTTTATGTCTGTCTGCTTTAGCACTGTGGCATTTGGCTACTTTGCTCATGCTCATCCGATTTGATCGCATTCCTCCAGTCCAGAGCAGAGACCCCAACTCAGCTTCCCCATCCACACATAGATTCTCCTTTTTTTCTGGAAAAACGGAGAAGCTTCTCTCTCTTTGGCTTCTTCTTCTTCGCCTCGTCGTCCTCCTCTCCTCTCCTTCCTCAATATTCAATAAGAATCAATTCAACACTTGACTTTTGTATAAAATTCTCCTCTGCTACAGTTGCATTGCACTCAGCCACTATTGAAAATAAATGTCTATCAAGTTACAAGACAATAATTGTAAGTAAAGGAAAAAACAGTAAAGAAAGACGTGTCGAACCCAAGCCTCTTACATAGCTCACGTACATTGCTTCGTCATTTTCACTAACAGACTTGATGCTTGATTTTTCAGTTCTTGTTTTGTTTTCAGTTGTATCTTGGGTTGTGGTTTTGCCCGTTCTTAGCAAAAATGAGCCGCCGATCGCATCGCCAAATATTTAGCAGCCTCGTATTGCAGATGACCTTTGCAGAGCCACAGCTACTCGACATGTACTTTTTGATGGGTCGCTCCTTGGTATCGTTCCTACCGTGTACTGTATAATTTCACATAAAAGCAAAAACGATAAACTATTTATTCCTCTTAAGCAAAAACATCTTTTCACCCAACCCATCCACATTACTGAATCTATCTCTCTCACTTTCACCTCTAATTTAAATTCACCCGCCGATTTTCTCTTCAGTAGATTTTAGCTCTTGACCGATTTTTGTCAGAAAATCGGAAAAGCAATGCCTTTGTTCTACACTTTGTAAAAATATTATATGAAAATCAGTTTAAAACTACCTACCTACTCGTAAATCAATCCCACATTTCGAATTTCGACTATCGAAGACGATCCAGTTGACGGCGGCATGTCTAGCACAATTTTTGACGCATTTACAAAGCATGGTGGTGATACTGATAACAGTTAATTGTAGGTGCAAATACAGTCTAACCCTAACCCTTTATAATAATAGTTGCTTTTCCTGAAAAACCTTTATTTTTGAAAATTATTTTATTATCGCATTTTCAGTTGATTTTTTTTAGAAAAGAGTTAGCTGATATTTAAAATTATACGATTGTTTTGGTGAAAATGTTCTGACTCAGAACTGTGTCGCATGTAATTGTTTTTAGGTAATGTGTTTACAATTGCTTTTTAATGGGTCATCTCATACACTTGTCGAAAGACATGTCGCAAAAACAAAACGCTCATCCCCGTGTAATTATTATGCTACTCTAGCTGTTTATTTTACTTTTTTGTTTCTTTTACTATTTTGAGCAAATAATGAGCAAAACTGAAAACGCTAATTTTGCTTATAGTTATATATAATAGGAAAACACAAGTCATAATAGGTAGGTAAATTACATGAAAACGCTTGATAGGGAGTAATTGTCATTTTTGTGTGATAATCTTGTCACTTGTGCCATGCCTTGTAAATGTAAGTGCAAAAATAATCTTTGGTTGGACTGTGTACTGTCGAAAATTGTATTTTCCTCTAGTAAGTGATCGAGATTTTTTTTTAAAAATGCAATGAAGAAGCTGCCTGTCTTGACTCACATCTGTACATACGAGTTGTGCAAATTGTGCATGTACTGCTGGATTGTTTACAGCGCGCAGTACAAGAGAGAAAATTTAGTGACAATAGTTATTAGTCAAGTCTGGGTTATTATTTTTTAGCATTATTACAGTAAATAGATAGAGAATTTGACTAATTACTCAATGTAATTTGATGGTCGAAGCCTTCTGTGATTTGATTGTATGAGTGGTGAGTAGAATTGGTTGATCGCCTGCTAAAGAAGCCTACTTCCTCCTCAGCATCAAAAAATATATTCACCAAATTCGCCAGCCCGCTTATGTGCCGATCCATCTGATATGAAAAAGCCAAACCACATGTATGTTTTACCGAAAACCTTTTGCTTTCTTTTTACGATTGACTTGACTTTGCTAAATATCTCGTATCTAAGTTTTGTCCGAAAAGAAAACTTTCGTGACCTTCGTTCCCGTAATAAATAATCGAACTTTCTCCCTTCCTCTTTTATATTTCTTTCGCTAATATTGCGAAATCTGAAAAAAATTCCCTTTTTTGTATGTAATAATAATAATAAGGTCCTCCTTCTGTTGAACGCTCCAAACTTTCTCCTCGGACACTACTGACTAATTTGACAATGTTTTTGTATCAATGCAAAGTCTCGTGTAAATTAACTGAATTGAAAATGATCTCCGTAAATGTAATGACCGTGCACTAATCCTTAAGTTCATGTTGACTTGACATGCATTATCATTTGATCCAGCTGCTCAGCTTCTCAGATCTGCTTGGAATGTACAGTAAACAATTTAATACCGTGGGAAGTAAAATCAATTGTTCAATTCAAGGCAAGCAGATGTAAACAATTTATTCTTGCTACTTAATTCTTATTTATCACTGTCTCTCTCTCTCTATATATATATTTATGTACTCTTCTGTTGACAAAAAATGCACACTTAACTCTTTGAGTCTATTATAATATTAATTACTGTCAGTGTACTCGTACTATCCAAACTTTTCTGCCAATAAGTATCCTAAGATGCATCCGCCAAAAGCAAAATGCGAGCAGATCTGATCGAAACCAGGTCGGACGTATTTATTTGTACTTTTTATATACTCTATTATTCTCTGTATAGTAGTCAATTACTTTTTTAACCATTTTTTTTTTTACTATTTGTTGTTAACTTACTGGTTGAGCTCGTGTCCTTCGTCCCATGCTCTCTAATTGTACTTTTTCTCAAAGTAGCTGTCTTGGTTGGTGATTGCAAGCTGTGAGATATGAATTTGTTACTCAAGGCTCTCTGCCTTTTGCCAGACTGCAAATAATTACATTATAGATTACTGTAGGTTATTATTATCGCCAAAAGCCTAACTCTATTTTCAAGTTTAGCATTCTTCTCGAGCAAACACATTAATCTACTCATTAGTTGTTATTTTACTAGCTCTGTAGTGATAATACCTTTTCCTTTAATACTTGCACTATACATGCCATATAATTGGTATTAGTGCAAGGGCTTATTATATGATTCCTCCTTGGTTCATTGTACTTGTGTACTTTACTTGTACGTGTATGTATATATTTAGGTACTTTCTATGTATATTATTTGTATAATGTACCTGCATTTATGTATGAGACACTCATAGTCATCAGTAATCAAGTCTCAAGCATTAATCCCTACTCCCACTTTGTACATAGTTAACAAAAATGCCTAGACACTCATCACACTTTCTTTCTTTTGTCTTGTCTCTCCATAAAAGCAATAGGAGCTCAAGTTTTAGACTTTAATACTCTATATATACACATATACTTACTATTTAGGGGGTTAGTATATTAGAGTCTAAGTCTCATGTCATGTCATTAAGACAAGTTAACTGTCATGTTACGTTCTCCGCAACATTAGCATTACAGGCACATAAACCTATAGTCAGGCTAATCTAGTACGAGATCGTTATTGCTATACTATTACCCTCTCTCTCTCTCTCTCTCCTGCTACATTTACCTTTACGAAGAGAATATGCAAATATAGTGCAGATATTTAGATAGTTGAAAGTCGACACGACACCCCGTCCCCTAATATCTATTCATTTCAGGGCATTAAGTAGTAAAATGAGTAGAGGAGGCAGGTACGTTAGTTATTGTTAGGATATGACATTTCTTTCTTCCGCCAACCATTCCCCCTTTCGTTATGCAGGGATAATTTTATTAGAATTTGCAATTAGTCCCCCCGTAATGTTAGCATAATAAATTACAAAGTAGATTTAGGTGAAGTGAGTGAGTTTCCCCAACTTCGCTCACTTAAATACAATCTGCTCCTAGAATCTGGAAACTGTTTGTGTTCCCTTTAATGCACATTTTAATATTAGTGTCTCTTTCTCTATTTGCCTCTTACACACATAAGTACACCTACATGCTCTAAGTACATGTAGACTGTATTTAGTCCTCTATTTATTTAAAATGGTTTTTGAAATGGATCTCTATATTTATTATAGTATGTGATGTACGTTTTAACGAGAAACTTTTTGAAGTGTCAGCTTGCTTCTTGTATGATGACATTCACCGAGCTTTGTTCGATTGACTTGACTTGATTTGACTTATCAAATTCGCTTCGCTTCCTATTAAGCAAAGCAAAAGCAAAGTATTTGTAGTCCCGTTAAATGTAAATGTGATGTTTTCGCATTACACTCTGTTTCTATTTTATCATGGGCTAGGATGACTACTACTGCTGGCAACTACGCGTACGTTACATATCCACTTAAGCTAAATGAGCGAAACTAAAGGAAAGCAAACCACTTGAGTTGAGATACTTTATATTCTATTACGTAAGGCTGACTTGACTTTTGACGTGAACTCAACTTGACTCAACTCAAATCCAAATGTCATCAAGCTCAGCTTTGTAATTATTCTCTTGATGCCGCTTTATCTCCTCTTTCTCTATGTACATGTACCTCATTCTATGTAAATAAGGTACAATAATAATGTAAATCCTTGTATATATAAATATTCTAATGTGTGTGGTAACTTAACTTAAGCGCTATCAACAACCAAAGCATTTGGCTTCGAGACTCAAGTTGAGTTGAATGACTTTCTTCTCAATTCTCTACTCAAGTGTGAAATAATATGACGTGATGAGGTGATGATCACTCCCTGACTCATACTAAAAACGTCGTTAATAAAGTAACACTCACATCTCATCAGGCTTTTTGACTTGTAAATACTCTGTTCCTAGTTCCTATAGGACATCTACTAATTCCTATGCAGCTATGATTTATTATTTAGCACACATCTGTAGCACTGGATAATCTCCCTCGATAGAATAAGTCTTGTCATTTTATAGCCTCTCTGTGGTTGGTCATGCCCTTTAGCAACTAAGGAAAAAGGCTTAGCTTCACATTAATAATAAGTGTCTCGTAGACGCTAATTGCGATTTAAGCTGAAATACTTTAATTTTCAAACCCCTCCACACATTATCAACCATATTTTTGGGTGAATAATGCTATTTCTGTCATTATAGACAATCCCGTCGCTACTAATGATTTACCAACAGTTAACGATACTCAATCACTTGTACTTGTACATGCCTAAAGTTTATTTTTGATTTGGAATGCGATTAAACTAATGTTGATATTGTTTACAGAGAGATGTTGAAGGAGAAATGATCGATCACCCAATAATAATGAGCTTTCAATCGCTTATTTTTTTATATTCTCATTAAATCGCTTCCGTTACATAACGAATGGCAAAACGTTAGTTTTTAGCATCAAGTTTTCTCTTTTGTTATTATGTTATGACCTACAAACGCAATAACTGATTATTTTTGTTTACGCTTTTTATTCTTTAACTCATTAAAGACAGTCTTAAAATTAGCGATTGGGTTTTGTTGTCTAATTTAACAGGGAGGGACATTGATATTATATACAGATATATAAATTATATAAATCACATTTATCTACTTTAAACATGGTAATTTGCTGGGAAATGCGCCCAAGAAATTCTATATCTACGATATCTGCCTTTGCGACTTGTTTATTTACTTATTAGTACCTTCTTCTACTGCGCGTGTAGAATATTCTGTGTAGAATTACAGGGAAATCCGTGGACGATTATGATTACCAGTTGTGAAGTAATGATATTACTAGTGATTTAAATGGAGCGAAACGAGTTCTAGAGTCGTAGACCGAGTAGGTAGACTAAATGTTAAAGATAAGTACATCGCATTAAGGATGCTACGCATTTAAGTTACAGCCTTAAATATAATTCCTTGCATCCCATCAACCTAAATCTTCCCCACAAATTTAGCTCTAGATTCTGTCTGTTCATTTACTCTACCTAAACACACAGCATAATTGCATCAGCTTGCAATCACAAACTTTCTTCATTCCCTGTCTCTAACATCAGAGCTATTGTTGTCGTATTCTCGTATCTGATAATGATTACAGTTACCAATTTTCGTACAAAATAAATCTGCTCTGAAGCAGTTGAGTTGCTGAATATTGGATGATATAAGCTTTTCTGTCTTTTGAGAGCTACTGCAATTCTGAAAGTACAAATAAGATAGCTTTCTTCATTCTTTTTTAAATTCCAAGAGAAAACGTCCTGAATATATTTATGCTTTTTTCTTATGTTCAAGCCAAAGAAGCTGCTGCAGTTTAAGAGAAGGGACCTATGAAAAAAATACCCCACGATGAAGTTTATATTGTTGGGGCCTTTATATAGTGATTGTACTAATTCAGGTTTAATTGTGAATTTTACAGTTGCTGGACACCCTCCTGGTGTGCCTCGATTTTAGAGCGACCGTCGTTGGCAAATCTGTTCATTTGATGCACAGTAAGCTCGTCTGTCATAATCTCATCTCTCTCTCTCTCTCTCCCCGCGTCTAAATATTATGCTCCTATTGTGTTTAGAAAATAATTCCGTAGAATTTATTATTTGGAGTGAAAGCAGTCTAAACTCCTTTCTCCTTGCATGCTCTCATAATAATAATAATCAAATTTTGGACCTTTCTTCTCTCCAATTCCCCATATGTCATGTTTGATAATTAAAATTCGTAGAAATTAACGTAGTGAATGAATGAGCATTCATTGACATTAGCTTCTTTGTAGACTGTTTGTTGTCTGCAGAATATGCCCATTGACTGTTGTGCTATATTTGAGCCTCTCCCTATGGTTTGCTATATTATATTTATAGGATGAAATAATGGTGGCTCTATTGTTCTGTTGATATTTGCCAGGAATTGCCTCAATCCCACAAAAATAAACACAAACTACATACAACAAGGAATTCCGAGTGACTTTAGTGAGGTATAAAGTAAGTATGAGAGAACCCGACGGAAACTAATTGAGCAAATAGAAAACAAAAGCGAACCGAACCCAAAAACACTGGAAGAATTCCCTTTGTACATGATGAGGTCCAGGGCAGGCTGTCTGTTTTGCGTTCCTGACTCTCTTTTCGGACTGGAACTGGACAGAGAGCTCCTTCATAAAAAAACAGAAACTAAGTCTAATTGATATAGGGAGGATGAGCACAAACAAAATTACATTTTAAATGTTAAAACTATAATTCGTATTAGTCAGGAAAAACAATGAAAAGAGCCGGACCGAATCTCTTCTCTCGTCTTGTCATCTTTCAAGAGTCTTTCACTTCAAACCTACTGAAGACAAAATCAGTTTTTATTGCATTTAATCTTTGTACAGAACAGGCATGACATTCGGGCAAGGCGAGCAGATACGAGAATAATATCCAAGTTAACTCAACTGCTATATTATATTAATTATATAATTAGTAGACGTTATTGGTGGAGAGAACTGTTGTGTGACACGGACGAGGAGACTATTGTCATGTTGTTGGATTCGCAGAAATTATTAACAGTCAGACATCATCTGAGAAAAGGAGGATTGTAATAATATTAAGTCATCGAATATGAAAACCTCTGTGCAGTGCAATGTGTGTCAATTTCAAAAATAGATTGATAAATACTCAAGGCAGACTCTTTTCCTTCATCTCTCTCTCTCTCTCTTTCTAAAAAGAGGAAAATCCTATAAAGAAATATGTTAGCAAATGCTCTCATCTCTTCTAAGAAAGAAAAGGAAGCCAACAGACTGAACGTGTATATTACTTAGTGCAGAATCTACAATCTCTGTTTCTGTACATGGAAATCTTCTCTTCTACTCCTTCTCCCACTCTACACATCATACTCCGAATCACTTACAGTAATTTAGCTCTCAATCTCATTCCGTACTAATCCATTGGATGTGAAGGAAAGAGAAGCGACGGAAGAAATAAAAAACAAAAGCTGCCTCATAGCAGTCAAAGTCAAGTCGAGAAAAACTAACTTGTCCTTCTCCATCCTCCAGACTCGCAAAAAGAAAAGCAATGAAAATTGTCATTTGTCATGTGATGTCAGGCAGACAGACAAGTTTAGGGCTATGGACTATCTCCACTATAAAATCTCAACTTAGAACGCAGAAGAAGAACAAGTCTTGAGACACTGCACTCCTTGGCTATCTATTATTTCTTTTGTCACGTTGTTACGTATTCCATTGAATACGTACTACTCTACTCCTCTTCATGCATTCAATGCAAGATTCAAAGAATCTTAACTACGTTCCTCGACTAAGCATGGAAATGAATATAACATGCCGGAGAGTTGTAAAAGAGAAGATGAGAAGTAGAAGAGGCTCCTCTCAATAACTAACTAGTTTAGTTATTGGCTTAACGAAGTTAAGGGGGAGAATGAAAGGAAAGAGTGTCAAGGCAGAAACACTAAGTAGCAAATGCAAAGGACAAGGAGAGAGAAGAAAGAAAAGAAAATTAAATCCAATGCAGACAGGGTCATCCAATTTATGGATATTATTTCATTGATGACATGACAAGTTTCTCCGGCAGAAAAAGGATTCTAAAAAGGAAAGGGGGGACCTGAATTGTGATACAGTCTTGTCTTCGTGATGTCGACTCTTTGTCAGTGTAAATCATCTCGTTTAATCCATTTCATTCTCATTCAACCTCGATCACTTCACTTAAACCCATCACACTCAAACAAATACAATACAACAACACAACAACAGAAGAGATAACAATTACAACCAATCTATAAATACTTATATATATATAGACCTACAAAAATTATCTACGCATCTTCTTTCATCCTTCCTCTGTTACATTCATGTTTGTATTGTACACACACACACCTAATCATTATATATCCTGTGTATTACGTAGAAAGCAAAAGCAAAGCACTCAATGTCAGTCAGTAGTAGTCGACACGACGGAAACTCGAGAAAGAATACGCCCGCAAAACAAAACACTTGAATAATCCATTCACCATCTCATTCTATTCAATCGTTAAAATGGCTATATATACTGATTTGCACCAACGAAACACACGTCTCTGGATTATGTGACTTTGTAGATATGGTTTATTGAATTGACTACCTATGGATATATATATTAGCGTTCCATTGATAACTCCCACTCAAAAATAGTCTAAAATCGAGTTAAGCCTAAAGTTCTATATATGTATCTGTAAATCTCTAGTCTATTAATGTTATAAGTTGTTTTCTTTCTCTTTTACCATGATTAAGTATTTTAGTAGGTTACTACTAACATTTACATACATTTACATAATTGATATGATTATAAGTAGGTACCTATCTATTTATATAAGACTCATGTAATTCACTTTCTAGTTACCCAAAACTGAACTGTTACTTATGTATAATTATTAAGCTAACGATTTTTCTGTTTAATTGTGTAAGGTGTATATAGGAAGTAGGTGCATGTAGGATTTGTAATTATCTTTTCGGTCCTAGCCTGAAAACTGCTGCAAAAAAATATTGCACAATTCACAAAGTAGACTAGCCTTGCCTGTGGCATCTCTCGCGTTCGGGTTCACCATTCACGCATTTCTATGTACTCTAATAAGTACCAAAATTCTTCGTATGTCTAATTAAGTACGCTACCAAAAGTAAAAGAGGAATGGCGAGGAGAAAGGAATTTTCTCTTGCATCACAATTGCAAAAAAGCTAAGCTATATAACGTCAAAGCTACCATTATCCAAAAGGTGACTAGGTAAAACCAAAGTATAATTAATATAAGATCCGAATGAAAATCCTCTCGAAAAGAATGAGGTGGCTATAGACACACGCCTAAGTACATATATACGCAAAGCAAAAAAAGCTAATTACATAAACCATGGCATGAAGAACAGGAAACAAAACAATGTAAAGCAAAGCAAAGTATTAAGTATTAAGCAATCTATTGGTTCTCTCTACTGCATTGTACTCTAATAATTATTACTGAATACACTACTACTACACCTGAATTGTTGTAGCTAGCAAAGGTATCAAGTAATTATGCAAACACTCTATAAAAAAAACTCTACACACGAAATACTATTTACATCAGATCAGATCACAAACAAAATATACACACAATGTTCCTCACATACAGCTTTTACTCATTGTCACTATATTTGTCATCTGAAGAGAAAAAGACAGCAAGACTAACATAATTCATTGCTGATACTCGGTCATGTCACGCAGACACAATTTTGTCAGTGCACAACTACTAAGACAAATATCTTGAATATACTATAGATATAATAGAGATACAAGATACATACATCCTACTATATATAGCAGGCCCAAGAAGAAGAAGAAGAAGAAGAAAGAATTATAATGCTCTCAGCAAAACGCATAGATCTTCGTCACAATTTAAAATTCATGAAAACAAAAAAGGGGCTGACACTGAAAATCAAGGCACTTTAGGTAAATTCTCTGAAGAAATCAAAGGGGAAAAGAGAAAATTGAGAAGATATTATTAGAATGGGCAAAGTTATTTGTGAGCCAATTCCTTGTGCTACATTATTTCAGTGAAGAAAGTGACAAGAGTGTACCTATATAGGATGTCCTGTCTTCAAAAGTGTCGAGTGAATGGCCGTGTAATTCAATTCAGGCTGTATTGTATGTATGTATGAGTATATTACGTATATATATACGGTAAATCACTATGTAAGCGTACAATTAGTTTAGGTAGTAAGCTATTTTAATTATAAGTCAGTTCATTCATATTACATATGGATTAATTATTAATTAATATTCAGATCATTCATGATATTGTTATGATGGAGAGTCATAGCGATGATGGAGACTTCCAAAAGGAACCAGAAAGTAATTATAATTCCATTACAATTGTGTCTGTTTTAGGTTGTTCTTAGATTATGTACATTTATGAAAAAACTTTTCAAGTCCAGTTAAGGAAAAAACAGTTCGTTCGCAACAAGAGTAACAAAACAAGTATAGAATGTATACAGAAATGAAGCAGGATTGAATCTATTTAATTGTAATCCTAAAATAATATGATAAATATTATTGTAAGTACTATAATCTATATACTTCAGGTTAAACAGTTGTAAACGTATTTAAGGATATATAAACCACACACACACAACTACTCTTACATGGTAAGCTGCAACATTTTCTAAACGTTGTAAGTGAAATAACTGAGGAGGAGGATGAGGAAATTTAGTCTTAAGTTATTTGTAGATTATAGTTACTTATACTTGACTGTAAAATAGTACTAAATAGTATTTAGTGAATACTTTTAGAAGATGAATGTATAATTAAGTCATATATAACGATATTATCGGTTCCAGTCTCAGCCAGTCGAGTCACTCAAAAACAAACTACCTAACAACTGAAAAGCCAACTGATATAAAAATGATTTTCAAATCTGTCTCTACATAATATCGCTTAAAAAGAGAGATTCTATCAGTCAAAAAGTCTGAAAAACTCATCTGGTACTGTTAGGTTACATGCCAGAATAGAGCAGATTGGTTTTAGGTAGTCTAGTTGGAGGGAATTGAGAAAATACTCTGTCTTCTTCTACAATATAAAACCTCGATCACACGATATACCTTTTGAGAAAACGAAAGACAAGAGTAGATTTTTCAATTACCTCACATCAAATGACCGTATTGTCTGTCTGTATGTACAATACAGGTAGAGATATATAGTCGAGTTAAAACCAGTCATGTCATGATACCGTCATTATTTATTTAATCTATTACCTAATTCTAATCCATTATTACACACTAAATATCTATTTACAGAAGTATTGTTAGAGAGAGAGTCTTTTAGAATAGGCCTTTAATGATTTAGTGATTGAAATTTCAACTTTTAACGTCAAAGTAGGCACCAGGGATGTAATTCTATAAGGAATTTCTTAGTAATTAGTTATAGAAATAGTTTGACATACTAAAAACAGTAAATAATTCTACGTACTATTCTATACTGTACGTCTTATCCGTCACTATTGAGTGTTGTCCATGTCGTTTTCAATGAGAGAGAATGAGAGTGGTCTGGTCAGTCAGTCTATTGGATTTTTGTATGTCATTCTTGTCCAATTAGGAAGAATTTGGATTTTTTTCCTTTGATTTTCTTTACAACATTTACCATAGCACTTTAGAATTTAATAGACCTAAAAAAAAAACAGAAACCTATTAGGAATTATAGAAATATTTATTATTATTAATGATATCTATACTAGTGTACTATGCATACATGATACTGAAACTAATATGATAAATGGTAACAGATATACCTACCCAACTGAACTAAATTATATTGAAGGAAAGGAAGGTGAAAAAGGGGACTAGATACTATATAGTTTACATCGCAGCATACTAGTTTTTAATGTAATCATTAAAAAGAGCTGCAAGTCAGCAGATACTTACCATACCACAATTATCTATATTAAATATTATATCTACCACTAAACTATATTAAAATCTAACTAGGATATCTATATTATAGGAGTTTGAACGCATAAGATATAATAATACAGGCTATAGGAATAAGATGGAGACAAAAAATAACAAACGACACGTGTTGTGATATAGAGAAATGCAAAATATGTCATCGCATAAGGTTGACTTTCCTTTGATTTCCAAAATTATCTTGAGTTTAGGATTATTTTTGATTTTTGATTAAGATCTGATGCCCGTTAAATACACTATACAGTTACATCCAATAATGCCGTATATATATCAAAGTGAGTATCTTCATACTAGTCAGGTATGCTCAAAAACAGAGTTCCCGGACCGTGACACATGATAGAAAAAAAGTCCTGGCACAAAAATAATCATTTTCTCTGCTTTTGGCTCTAATTGAACCTATTTATCATGATGAAAAGAAAAGATGTGAAAGTAGCCAGAAGAGGAGGGAGGAGGAAAATTAGGGAGTTTAGAAAAGTCCAGCAAAACTGTAGACGCTGACAGGATAATATAGCTAGCTACTAATTTCCACTTAGCGCAGAAAAGCATAAAATTTTGGAAATATCATACGGTGCATTTAGTTCGTGTATTTGTTGGAGTTAATTGTTTGGCTTGCATTTGAATCTGTCTCTTTGATCTGAAAGCACTTGAGTATTGAGTAACTATCTACTACTCTCTACGACTAATGAGTATAGGAGGCAAAGGATTATTGGAAGTCTCATAGTCAGCCAGTCAGTTAAAGGCTAATTAATTATATACTTACGTATAGTTAAGCGTCTAATTAAGCTGTAGCATTTAAAGCTTACTACTTATCTTCTTGTGTGTGTGTGTTGTTGTTGTTAGCTTTAGGATTAGATATATTGAGGGATGCAATGCAAAGAGCATAACGTACATACGTTACGATTAGCAAGATGAATAAGGCTAGAGACTGTTATTGTGCGGTAAGAATAGCATCAACAATATTAATTGAAGCAGAGGAAATGTTGGCAGTATTCCGATTCCTGGCACACAGACAAAAGCATCCTATTGTCTTTTCATCTCTCGCCGAAAGGAATAACTGGTTACGTATTGTTTGCGAAAATATTATCACAGCTATAGTGATGTCTTATTAGGTGTGTACAGATAACAAGTGCAAACGACAGAATAGATCAAGATCAAATTATTCTGTTTGTAAAGCTAAGAAGGATTGTAAGGGCGATATAGAGGTGAAAAGAAATTGTTACGCAATGCATTTGTTTGACACATTAATTGTATAGATACTAGTGAGACGTATAATAGTCGTGTGCTGATAATTTAAGACATTACTTTAGTCTAAACATACATTTCCTTCTAGCTAGCAAATATATCTAGAGCACTCATTCAATCTAATTCTATATAAGCTATATACACGTAACTTATGTATGTGTAAACACATAACTTATTTACTGTGTGCATTGTCTCTGTAGCATATATTGTAGGATGTTTGTTGTGAGCTGAAAACGTGTAGGCACATCTTCCTTTCCTTTCTATTGCTATTTATGTACGTCAGTGCTATTTACAAATAACTTTCTCTCTACAATCAAATCAAACTGCAATCAATCAAGTGAGTGGTTTTGTTATTGTTGGCTCCTATATTATAATCTCGCGTATATGTGTGCTAATGTAATTTATAACGCAGTTCATTCATTGTTGTCGCTTCACTATTATATACTACTTTATTAAGGTTAGGTGGTTATGCATTTAGCAAAGGCTTTGGCTACAAATCTGCATTTACTTATAACACAAGGAAAATATGATCTTCGGGCATTGTTGAAAAAGTACTGACTCTATATGCAATTAATTAGGGAATTCAATTCAGCTAAAGAGCAAACTGATGATGAGGAAGGTCGGAGGTGTTTTGAGAGATTCTATTTGATGTTTATACAAAAAATATTCATCAAATGAAATAGCGTTCTCAAGGGATTCCGCCTTTTAATTCTAGCATAACTACTCTAAAAAAAGGCTTGCTTTCGATAAAAAATGACAATTCTTGTAAAATAAGAATGTTTTTCGAATGCACACAGTTTTAGGATGGTAGATAGATGATTGGTGTTAATTATGTAAGAATGTGTCTAGTAAGTTCAGCGTTGATGTTGTCTCGTAGTCTGTATTTATAGAGATGTAAAAATAGATTCTAGTGAGTATTGTGTGTCGCTAGTCGCTAATTGGTCATGAGTAATATTATTAAATGTGTGTAACTAAAGATTAATTAGATATAGAGTAGGGCGGAATAAAAGATCACATGAATACTATGCTTCCCTTTGAAAATTAACGAGCACTAACTTTCCACCACAACAATTACACCAATTACCTGCTGACTAGTGTGTAAATGACATGAAATTCTACTAATTATATAATGGCAAGGGCATTGTAGGGCTATAGATGGCTTACATAAAAGCTAGTAGCTTCCCAAAATGAATTTTAACAGTTGATTACGTGCTGAAGTCTTGGGGCTTGGGCGTTCCAAGCAGAATGAGTCACAAAATGAAACACAAAAAACCTAATGATATGATGATGAGAAAATCTCATCAAGAGCAGGCCAGTGAATCACGTCAAAATATTATTATTATGTCGGCAAGGGTTTACGAAAAGAGGAACGAACAAGATGCATAATATAGTTGTAAGTAATTAAATAATTAACAGTGGCAATTAATGAAAATCAAAAATAACTTCAGTTTCAGTATCATAATCTCTCTCATCTTATTCTATAAATATATAAGGCGAAAAGTATGTGTGTGTGATGAACACATTAACTACTCTCTCTGTCTGTTGAATTTTGAAATGTATTCATTCTATACGTTTACGTACTAAATAAGTTTAGAAAAGTCTAACTAATTATGATCTAACAGATTATTTGTGTAATATGAGTCTAAGTAATTAATGTAAGTATTCATTTTAATGTGATGAAGTTTGAAGGGCGGAAGAAAAGTGTATTTTGAGTGTACAGTGACATGGCGAAGGCCATGCCACACATAATATGTCGTGCCATTTCTATTGATTTCGTGGTCTGATTAAAAGTATCTTCTGATCTCAGACGATTTTACCTTCAGTGTATTCTATTTAATTGTAATTATTTCATTAACTTGTTGCATTAGCGTAATAAACTGATTTACACATTTACTATATGTATACATACTTACTAAATACTTTCAGTTATACAAGCAAAATACAATTCTGAGTAATATACAATGTCTGCATTTACATATATTATATGTATCTTAAAAGTGTAAGTATTATTGTTGAGAATGATGAAAAGGGAATATGCAGAGGCGAGAGAGGAAGGAGTCTTTTACACGGAAGATTCGTGAGTTTATTATAGCTAGTTTATTAACTTATAATATAGCAAGTATATATTTACTACTGTATTCATTCACATTTTCAAATAGTCTTGACAAGTCTACAGGAGCGAGAGACTTTTTTTTTGTTATTTTAGTTGAATTTTTATTTATAAAGGATTCTTAATATAAACACTACAAAGATACAAATGTATTAGTTTCTCTTTTAGACACAGGACGCTGTTGTTATAAAAGCGAGTCAAAGGAAACGTCAAGTCAAATCGAAAGAAATCACATCTTTTTATTTTATCTTTATAAACTATGTAAAGTAGATGTAATCGAAAATGGGAAACTCTACATAGTGTTGTGTGTCATTACAGGTGGAAAAGGAAAATTTCTCAAAAAAGATTACCATTATTACTTATTGTTCTTAGTTTAACACATTTATTAAGTACATTTAATAGTATGAAATGTAATGTTAAGATATGGTAACTATAAATATATTTAGATTTTAGCACAATACCTTCTATTCTACACTTTTATTGTAATGTAACCTATATAAGGAATATATTATACTTAAAACAAGGTGAGATCTGATAAGATCAAACTCTTAAGGAAATGCAAGAGAGGACATAATTAATAGATAGTGTAAATAAGTAATAGAGAAATGAAAAAGATTAAAAACCTATATTATTAGCTAATGAAATGAATTGTATTGATATTGATTGGATAAATCGATTTCCCAAAGAGAACCTTAACCTTACTTAAAAAAAAACTTACCTTACAAAGTCCAACCAACCAAACCAAACTACTACCCTTAATTATCCTTATGACCTTATACATACATACATGATACATACACATACTACATTTAAAATTTGAAATGTTAAATATTTACTTGAGTGTGGTATGGTGTTGTGATTGTGATACTGATGATGATTACCTATTATTACAGTACGTCTTATACGATCTAAATACATAGAGGAAAATTAAAATGACCTGATCTATGATTTGGTCCAGTAGAAAAGGTAAATTACTAAAAACATTGTAAAATGACATAAATTCCTACCTTAATCTGGCTGAGTTTTTAAAAAACGAAAAGATTTCTCTTAAAATCATGTTATTGTGACTCATCGAAAAACTAATTAAATTCTCCAGCAACTTTCAGTTTGACACTAAAAGTAAGATAGGAAACTCTATTTAGAATTATAATTGAAACTGAATTAAATTTAAGGTAGGAAGAAGCATGAATATTATGTAGAATGGGAACGCGGAGTAAGGGAAAGTTATGTTGAGATCCAGTGAGCATGGAATATGATTGATCGGATGAGAAACATGAGGAATGAGAAAATAATATACAAAGAAAGAACAGGACGAGATGAGACTGCAAAGAATAATAATATTATAAATTGCAGGAGAAAGGAGAAAGTATGATGATAGTCTTTCAGCAGAAGAAGCTTATATTTTAGCAGAAATATTTAAATCACAATTTACACTTACAAGAAAGTTGCAACTAAGGAAAGCAAAGAATTTTTGCTTAGAAAATGTTTTTTCGTCTCACGGACATTTCTGATCTTATCTGTACAGATAAAATGTGTACTTCCATTACTATCCAATGTAAAACAGTTTTCTCCTCTTTTCTGATAACTAACTCTGTGTAGACAAAAATGTATCTGAAATAGGGAGCATCCTGGTTACAACGAAAAATATGAATTATAACTCACACATTTTTCCGTAAGAAAGAAAATGTTAATTATGAGTAGGTAGTAAGATGATTAAAATTCTCTCCATACTATTAATTACCACAACTGACAGTAATAAGAAAGTAGTAGTACCTATTATGTATTTAGGAATGTTCTTAGTTTTGAAAATTCAATGAACCAGAACCACCCGAGCAATCTACTCACTCTTTCTTCACATTATAACATTTCAAATGACATGACAATTACTCTCCTATTATCACTCTATTAAACACAGGAAAAAGTTTTTTAATCTTTTTTCTACGATAATTGTAGGTAATAATTACTGTATCAATACTATTTAAAAAAAACTCATATTTATAAAACATACATACACAGTGACTAATACTTGAATTTTTATTTTGTTCAGTAATGAAGAAGTTGTATGTCTTAGTATGATTTGTATCGATAATATATATGCGTGATTAATGTGGGGAAGGGAATGTGAAATGGAAGCCTAATTTAATGATTCCATTAAAAAAAACGAATGCATTACACACGTAAATGTTTACAATACAAAAAAGTACTATAGAGTGAAAATATCGTTTTTTTGTGTCAGTTCTTTTTATTATACTTTATTGTTTATATTATTACAGTAAATAATTACAATTTTATAAAGTACTACATTAGTACGTACGGTAAAATACAAAGTTTTATTTTGTTAGCAAAAGGAAGGGTTTTTGAAGGCTAAACTAAACTACCTACATACATAAGTACTACATACACTATTACTAAAATAGATAGGTACGTTGCGTACAAAATTGCTACATACAAATATAATGCTGCAGATATAAATATATAAGCTACAAATTGCTAGAGAAAGACTTAACTACATAGACACGAGAAAAGAAAGTCACGACACGAAAGGAAAGAAAGCACATGACACCTTCCTCACCTTTAAATTTATAAGCAAAGGAAATTTAATAAAATTCTCTCACCTGAGCTGACCGCTGGCCTGACCTGTAGAAATTCATTTTTACCCTTTTTCCTTATTCCTTGGATGACGATTAGACTCCAGTCAATCAATTCAATCACGATTTTCACAACTTTCACTAAATTCAGAAATTGATCACACTCTTTTTCTTTTTGTAACTATTTCTCACGTTGCTCCGAAAAGTCTACACTGTTAAAAATCTGGAAATTATTATGAAGCCACTGTTAACCCAGTATATATAAACTGTGAACGTATACTTACCGATGATGTAAACTTGTCATTGTATTGGGCAGAGGGTGAACAAAGGAATAAAAATTCATTAGTTGTATTTTGCAGTTGTTGTCTAGTAGAAATAAAATGAAGATCGTCGCAGGTCATGTCAGTTAATGTCCTTGTCCTCTGTAAATAACTGTAATTTTACCTTGATATATCTATAGTGAGTAGTGAGTAGGATTTAAATGTTAATTGTATTCTAACTTATTGAAAAAAGTAACTTGAATTGTGTAGGTAGTGAAATTATATAGAATCCTATTGATTACCATGAATATGATATCCAATTGAAACTATAAATTATTATTATTACGTATGATAATTATTATAGAATGATATAAACCTTATATGTATATGTAAATCTAGTAATTAGCTGTTAGACTATTAATAAAAATTATAATAGAGTAGAAGCGAGGAAATATTTTGTAAAATGTTACTGGATAGATCAAGAAGTTGGATTTGGTTTGGGATTTTTATGTACTCTAATGATAAAAATGTATGTTACCAGACGAGAAGAAAGTAAGGACAGGTGGGAGAAGGATATTTAATTCTATTTAGATTGTAGCCTTCGAATCGACGACGGAGTGAAAAGGAAGGAGAAAGGAAGGGAAAGTTTCGTGATGGAATATTAATGTTGACAATGATGATGATGAAACTCAAACCAAAGTTTTGATTGAGACACTCACTATACAATACACTACTCACCACTCTCTGTATGTACGAACGGTACTGTAAAGTTAAGTAAAAAAATAAATAAATTTTTAGACAAGAATTACTAGGAAGGATGTCGAAGGAATGTCAAGAGTCAGATCAGGTCAGGTTGACAGAAAGAAAGAAAGAAAGGAAGGGAGAAAAGGAAATGAGCTGGGCATATGGGTCTGTTTTCCTCATAATTATGATAATTAGCTAAGGAAAAAACAAAAGCACAAAAAAATAGTTGATAACTACTGTAATTAAATGTCTTGATGTAACGTAAACGTAACTTATAAATGTTAGGTAATAAATTACATAAAAAAGGTAAATTCTAAGGTAAATTATCGTGTCATCGTAACGTAACGTAACGTACTCGTCGTAACTAATTAAAGTAAATGTCTAATTAAGATAATAATGGTGTACTTCAATAAACCACAAACCAAAAAAATCAACAAAAAGATTGTAAACCTAACCACCCGAAAAGATTTATAAGTTCTGCTGGTAAGAAAAACAAGAAAATAAACCTGTTGTAGAGAAAGTTGGCGAAATCTGGAAAATTGAATCACACTAACGAGAATATTTCACAAAAAACTGTTTTACCACACGAAGAAGGGAGGAAGTTGTTCGTAGAGAAAAAGAGAAAGTTAGTAAAATCTCAAAATTAAAGAGTATGGTAGGTAAATGTAACAGGTGCGGACGGTTGTACGATGCGCTATGATGATGAAAGACAACTAAAACACTAAATCAATTGTAACTTGAAAAACTTTTCAGTTCATATTCACTAAGTAAGTATGTACAGTCCAAGTCAGTCTGAAAAATTATTAAAAGTTTACTAGGCTGACATGGCTTGGGCACGGGGCTAAAAAAAATATCTGAACTGGACTGTTTTTTTCCTATTCAGTGACATGAGCGTAGCGTAAACGGACGTACCATAAAAAATAACAAATAGAAAGCAGGCAGGACATAAATCGTAAGTCTAGAAGATCTTTGGAATTTTGGAAATGGAATTGAATTAAATAAACTGTGAAATTTTATGTATTCTTAAAAAATGCGCTATTCATTAGTTTTTATTTGATTTCAGTTCTCATACAGCATACTTGTTATTAGTTTAAATAAATCCTTCGTTATAGCCACTGCACTCACGGAAAAACTAATACTTTATATTCTTTACCTTCATATTCATACAATAGTCTTTTACAGATTCAAGGAAAACAATTTGATGCGTAATGCGAAAACGTTCATAAACTACATTTACACACAAATACTGCAATTAATTATTGGCTATACAACTAATTGTACAAATATTCATAAGAAATAGTCAAACAAAGCACAATTTCAAACGTTTCTTCATTAAAAGGAACGTATAAGGTGAAAACACCAACAATAGGATAGATTCACATTATTCATTCATTTCATTGCCTTGTCGGACTATTAACCGAATGATATTAATCTACTACTATAATTATAGTCAGTGTCTGTAGCATGAGGTAAATAAAAATCGGCTAGCATCCCACTTTTCTTTACCTTTCCATCTAATACAAACTTTTGACAACGCTTAAAACACAAATCACATCCTTTTTGGTAAAAATACTGGTGAAAAGTCGGCGAAAGTCTCAAAAGTAGTTTCCATAAACAATAACAGAAAGCAAGTGTGATTTTTCGATTTTTTTTGCCCCTTACCAGGTCATAGGTACAGATTATTATCTTGCTAACCAATTGAAAACCTAAAGTGATGTGCTATAATACAAATATTTTGTCGTATTATGCGAATGTGTATTTTTTAAGGGTTTTACACTTTTATATTTCGTTTTTACATTAAAAACAAATATTCCTGCTATCTTTCGTTTTCAATTTTAAGATTATTATTTACAATGTGAGATTACCATTGACTATATACTAATTTATAATCAACATAATCAATGATTATTATAAGAAAGGTGTGACAAAGTTCGGGATATAATAATAATGATGAGTAGAATCAATGCAAACATTTCTATTTACTATTATACTGCTAATACTTTCGATTCGATAACAATCAGAGACATTTATTATTTACTGCATTATATAGTAATCCATGTAATACTCGCAAAAAATTTCGACTAGTTACATGTTACTTGACAATAATAATAATCCTTATTCAGAAATTCACAAGAGTAAAATTACAATGTCAATGTACAAGGTTAAATCGAAAGAAATCCTATTATTTTCACAGTTAATCAAATATGAGATTTATTTAAAATCACTAAGCATAATAAATACTTTAGTGGGATACTTACAATTTAGTTTCATTAGGCTTTTTAAACTCAGACTTTTAATAATAATTATCTTTTTCGCTTACTAGTAAACACATATGTATAACATAGGCATGTAGCAGCAGCTAGTGGTTATACAAGAAGGCTACGATGTGTAATCAGGAAAAGAGCCAATATTAGCCTATTGGTCTTAAGAACATTTTATTCCTCACTACAAGTAATTTTTTGTAAAGTTACTTACGTGTGGCTAATTCTGAGATAAATCATTTTTCGGGCGACTTCTAGAGAAATTAAGCATTCGGTTGCTGTTAATAGGCTTTGAAGATGTCCCGTCGCCACTTGGTCCTGCTTCTTCCGGAGTGTTATTTTCCTGATTATCCTCCATACCACTATCACTCGAAGTATTTCCTTGGTGAATTGCAGACTGATTTCTCAGCGTTGGAGCGTCCCCCTTGTCTTCCGTTTCCCAATCCGAAGAATTTGACACACTGGAGCCACATTCATCTTCCAATGCATGTTTTAAACTGGGAATGGCATGAGGATAATTCCCTGAGTCACTCGGAGAGGACTTTGGGCACGCCATCCTTAGACTTAGTTCATCCAGGTTATTCCCAACAGAATCAGTGCTACGAATTCCTCCTCCATCATTGTATACCCCGTGATTACCTAATGTCAACGTAGAAATCGGTGATTTAGTTGAACTTAGATTCTCCTGAACGTTACCACCCGAATGATGATTAGTTTTCGTAGGGGGTACTATACCAACAGCTCGAGACCGATCGCCAAAACTTGGAATATTTCTTTCGGGCATTGTACGACATTTCTCCAGCGTTTCATTGATGTTGTGCCTAATCCCTACAAAACATCACAATACATTTTACTCCAAATTAACTACATGTATGTAGTAGCTTCATAGAATTAATATTGTTACTAAGCTATACCCTTTCTTTCATAAAACAGAATATAGGCAGAAGAATATTCGGCTTCCTTGGGACCTTCATTGGACACAGTACTGTCGTTGAAGAGATGCCAACTTCCCGAATTCGGATTTTTCCCGTAAGCAGTATAGTGACCCGACGACGCCCCTGCAATGAAGTTACAATATTAATTAGTTTCTAATTACATTTGTAACTATACATATTCCATATAGACTGAAGCATTTTTAGAAGAGAACAAGATACCCCCATAGTGACAGACGCAAGAATATAGATCGTAAGTATAATCTTTTCCGGCACATTGTTCTGCCATGTAGTCCCGTACATCCAGTCCTGTCAAGGGAAATCTGAGACGATTGTTTAGCTTGTTACTCGAATGATCCAGGAAAACAAACCTGCATTAAATAGTTCGGTAAAACACATTATAGAATCCAAAAACAAATTACATAATGCTAGTGTGTTGTATCTAAAAAGTACCTCTTCAGATAAACAATGAGATAGTCCGGCAAGTGGCCTATAGCCATAGCTTTGGTAGCTCTTTGATCTTTCTTACATTCAGGACAGTACCATGGGTTTTGGGCATCCAGATGCTCTCTGACATTTCATTTCAAATCAAATATTAATAAATTCCATGAAAATCCGTTTAAGAAATTAATAATGATTGTAAAATACAAGAATAATTCATACATCTGGGAAAATGACTTCAAGCAATCATGAATGTCAATGATAGGCTCATCTGGTCGGTAAGGAGTCCAGCTCATAACCTCCATTACAGATGACATATCATTCGGTTGTATTTCAGACATTACTTCCAGGCTTAAGTTAGTGTAGGACATTACAATTGAGATATTCTTCTGAACTAATGAGATCATGCCGACCTTGGGAATCTCACATCCTGAGCACGACTTTGCGCATCTCATGCAAGATTTTCCCTACAAATATAATGTTATCGCTTATTTAAACATTCTATAAATATTACAGAAAAAGTTGACGTAAAATACATAATAAAATCTTACGTCAGACGATGTGATGAGAAATTTCGAAGGACTTTGCGGAAACGGATTTATTTCATTAAGGTACTTGTAGAGTTCAATCGCAGAAATATGCGAAGGGACACGAATTAACCAGGGATGACCAAACATGAGAGACCCCAACAGAGAGCTATTTTCTTTATTAGGATCAGGATCATTTCTAAATAAAACTGGAACAGTCAGCAGCACAATCACCGAAGGAGCTGCTACAAATCCCACCGGGAGATATTCAGTGGCACTGACTACTGAACTGCAGACAGCACACTTCAAATAGTTTTTCTTCTTCAGTTTATTTTCCACTAGCGATTCATAATGCGTAATAGATTTCTGCAAAGACAACGTATTTGTTTATAGATGAGTTCAGAAATGCGTAACAGTTTTTATGCATCAATTTGGTAATTAATAAAGTGTTGAATCAGTACAGATTAAATAAACACTATAAATTGGAAAATAGTTTAGTAGTTCTTACAGCAAGACATTCTTTGCAGAGAAAGCAACTGCAATTAATGTGCTGCTTTATTTCCGAAGCTTTCAATTCTTCCAGACATATTTTACACATTATAAGATCTTCTTGTCTTTCGCTCTTATCGTCCAACATCGTTACCTCCCCAGAAATATTTTCAGTAGTACTACTAATATCCCCTGATGTCGTTGTTTCAATTAACGGAGGCAATGTTGTGCTTACTTCATCCTGTTCCCAATCTTCATCCAAGTACGTAGACGGTGTCATTTCGTTCTAATAGTTCAACATTTAAAATAAAATTCCTCCAAGTAAAAAAAATGTGGGGTATTATTATAAAACTTTATAATTTAGGTACATTTGGAGTTGTGGAGGATACGTTATCAGAAGTCTCAGGACCCATCAAATTAGACATCAGATTTGGGAATGGAGTCACGTTGTAGTCATCATCGAAATTCGTATTCGTTTCTATTACGTAAATGTTTCGGCCCCTCTCGTTCATACATTTGATGGTTGTATCATCATTCTAAATAGCGGTTCAAAATTATTTATTCCAATAGTTAATATAGTTAAAAAATATATTTATTATTAAATGGTTCTAAATTTTTTTTACCAGTATGTTGTGGACATAAAAGTTCGACACCATAGCCACTACGTATTTCTCTCTCACATTTTCTACGTGCTCTTGAAGATAAACCTTTTTGGCTACCTTCTCCTTTAGAGTTAACACTGTCGACTGTACATTTATATCTAATTCCACTTTTTGAGGTCTTCGATCTTTCATTCCAATGTATGTTACACCTAATACAAATTCATAAGAATAAAAGTAAACAAAATAGTTCAAAATAAATTGGAAATATATTTGATAACACTCGTACTTATCTGACGATCAACATCATGAGGTATAGGTAACGAGAGATACATAAACGGCTCGTAGGTGATGGAAACATAATTACATCTAGAGCACCGGACAGTACTTTTGAACATTCCTTGGAAAGTGGAGGCTATCACAGTATTATTAGATGCTAGATGATTTTTCCAATTTTCAGCGCCTATGTTTGCTAAATCGGTGTAATCTTCTTTACGCTTTTTAGACGGTGGCAACCCGTCCCCCTCTGCACACCCATCATTCTTGTCCAGAGAATGCAAATTTTCAATGGATCCACTACCAGAGCTGCAGCATTCATTTAATTTGTCTTTGTCATTAAAATTGGTCTTGTCATCAATGCTCGTCTGTAAACGCTTTCGTCTTTCTTGTTTTTTTTCCACATGAGATTTCTGAATAATTTTATAATTGAGACAATGATTATTTTACAGTTTAACCGTAAGATTGTGGCTTAGAAGCGGAAGCAGTGAAAGAAATAATATTAAGAAAGATAATTAATTTGCATAAAACTAAAGAAATTGTGAATACCAAGGGTCGATTAAAATTTCCTGACGGTTTAGTTTCCGTCAAAGGATCGCGAACTAGTACTTTTTTATTGTCACTCGGGAAAAACTTCCTTTTAGCCAAATCCTCAGCAGAGCTCTTAGTCTGTATAACTTCAGCTACTTTGCAGTTGTTCACATTCTCGTTCAAAACACTTAACTGCTTTTTTTGATTTTTTCCTTTGATATTTTTTAGCTGCTCATGAAGAGCGTCTAACGTGATTGCTAAGAACTCTTGGCAGTCATGCTAAAATAAGAATATTTATAATTTAAATTGCAATATTTTTATATAATTTATATAGATATATACTCAAAAATGTTATGCCTCGCTTACTTGATGAGTATTATTAAACTGACTGAAGAGGCTTCCCAGCTCACTTTTAAACTCGCTCAAATCCAGTATGGCATTTGTTCCAACCCAAGCCTTCTTCATCATATTATGAAATTGGTAAACCAGAGCTGGAACGTTGTCATTGCCCTTCCTTGGAGAAGTTTCGCTAAATAGAAACAAAAACTGTCAAAATATCTAGGTGCTCCAACGACTGAAAATAGTCAACTGTACCTTTCCAAAGTCAGAAAATATTCAACAAGAGGCGGTGTGTGAAGAAGACATTGTAGACCGGAATTCATGAAACAGGTATTTCCTAGGTTAGATAAGCCAATATCACCTGGTTCTCGTTGTCTATCTGCATTTGGTGTACCCCATGTTCCAGAATAAGAGCCATATGAGGAATTACTATCACGCAGATTCTGTTTGGTTTTGATGAATGACTGATTACCACCATATGCTATTGGAAACAATCAATAAAAGTTGATTTTATTAATTGAATACTTTCAAAAAATTTGATTACGTCGAATTTTAACAAAATTACTTGTTCCGGGTGTAGTAGGAGGCGCAGGGAGCGGAATTACAGAGTTATTGTAAAGTCCAATACCACCATTGGTATTTCCAGACGGTTCATCAGTGGTGTCCACCTTTTCACAAGTAGTTTCCGGCTTTTGATCCTCATCATCGGGTTCAAAAATTGATTTTGTTATATGCATCAGCTGTGGAGACACATTGCCACAGTTTCCCATTCCATACGATCCAGTACTGCTGCTGATTATATCATGGTCACCATTTTCCGTTGGTTTCTTTTCAGGTGATTGGGAATTCCAACGAGTCATACTGCTAATATTCAGCCCCAAGGAATAAAAATTTAAATTAATTTTCTCCGAAGCTCAATAACTGCCCTTAGCTAACATTCATGATCTCAAAAATTATAGACAGAATTGCAAACTACTATACAAAAATTACATATTTACAAGCCTACCTACAAGTCTAACAAATACTTGAATTTAATTGAATTTAACTGCTGAATCTGCAGTCAAAACATTTCAAACAGTTTCGCCATTTACTTTTCTTGGTTTGAAAAATTCTGACTCCAATATTCGTTTACCATTTAGACACATTCTGATTAATTAAGTTTAAGGTCTAGGAAACAATAAAATATAGCTATCACAACAAAGACATTTTTGGTTGTCAGCTGACGGGTGAAAATATTGACAAAAACCCGTGCAATTCAGCAGAGTATTTAAAAAATGTCGGAACAAAATTCCAATTTAAAAACTTTTCAGTTCACATCTATGTGCAGTAAGTACCTGTAGTAAAAATTGGCATTCTTAAAGCATATAACGTAACAAAATTAATGAAATTACCACATGCAAATATGTGTATACAACAAAAGTACCCAGAGCCTATTACGAAAATGTAAATATCCAGTGAAACACTTAAAGTCGTTTAAGCATTCTTAGTGTAGTTATTAAGATAATGTATAAATATTACTGTATAGAACGAATAAAATTAATTACCTGCTAAACGGTTTGTGTGACGATGTTCCGTCAAGGAGCAGTCAACAGTTTTGGTTTCACTTGCTGATGTCTCTCGAGAAGGGATTGAAGAACCGCACTGAATGACTCAATACATTTGAGCAGATAGCAGCACAACGGCAGGCAAGGTCCTCAATCAAAAGAGTAATTACTACCAGTTAGGTTACCTGACTAACTAATTTAAATAAAGGACTGTGATTGAAGGCGGCTGAAGAAGAAAGCCCGCAATCAGGATGGATGTGAGTATGTGAGTGTGACTGAAGTAAGTAAAAAATAATGTTGTAATTTCTGTGCACAATGAAGAAACGGAGGAGCCAAGAAGTCGTCGCCCGTGTCAGTCCAAGTCGTAAGCCCTACCTATGTGGCAATAGTGGATCTTCCGACGCCGAGCGAGCCAAACCAAATCACAAAATCAAATTCTACCCAACATTCCCATGCCGGCGGGCAGATTTTAGCCTTTCTCTGTCACTCACATAAAATGCATTTTCATCATTTGTCTCATATTAGCAACAAATTTTACTGTAACAATCTTATATACACACAATACAATTTTTATGACAAGTTCAAGAGCAATATCATTGCCACAAAAATCCCGTGTGGTCACATGAATATGATGAAGAGCTAATATATTTTGATCCAGTTTTATTGAGCTGAAACTATTGAGATTAAAAACTAAAGTATTTTTGACCAAATATCATTGATGGCAAATTAATTCACTCAAACTTGCTCAAAGTCAAACCCAATGTACTTTTATTTTATAGACGTTTTTCCAAATGAAAGCTTAGGCTTGATCGACATATTTTTAAATATTCTGAATTCAATATAAAAACCTAGATGTAAATTGTGAGCTATAATATCCACTGAATCACGGTATTATGATATTGGTTTTTTTGTATTTTAATAAAATGTCATTTTGCGAGCAATATGGGGACAATGGAGTTGACTATAACCCCATACTGCAACTATACTAATGTATAAAACTAAGTTGAAAAAAATAAATCTTGCTATACTTTATGATGATGGTGTGTATAAGATCTCAATGAAAACTGCCAATTGTTAACTGCATTTGTAAATCTTTTACTTATAAAACACCTATATGTATCGTTTATATTTATGTGTTACAAGTACCTCTTGTTGTGTGTGCCGTATTCCTTGATATAAAACTTGCACTTGAAATTTTGTACTTGAAATGTTCATATTCTTAATTAAAGGCATAGTTATCATATTATCATCAAAAATGCAAGCAGTTAGTAATAGGTTTTCGCAATGTGGAAGTTCATACAGTTTGTTGAGTACATATAAAAGAACCTAAACACAAAATCAACCGTGTTGTAGTGTATAGTATGTATCTGGTATGTATGTACAATTCAACATAGTTTTGCTACAAGACAATGCACTACTACTACTCTACTACCTAAACTTTGCTTTCATGCATTTCATACATTGTACACATTACATTACATTACAATACTACAAATCCAAAGTTGACACATCATCAAATCTCTGTTTTTTAAACTTGCTAGTGACCTATGTTGAATGATATTCTAGTGCTACACAGTACCGGCTGCTTAAAAAAGGAGTAAGCTAAAGAAGTAAATGAAAATTATTGTTGAAAATCTTAATTAATGCTCTCTTTACACCACATTGATAACACAAAACATATACAAAGATAATTAAAGTACTCACGTTTTCACATACATACAATTACCTACAATTTTCAATAGAATACAGAATTCTTAACATATCCAAAGCAAAGGTGAAAGCTACCGGCTTTTAAGGACCGACGAGTACAATTTTATTGTCATCAACAGTTCTTTGAGATTGAAAGTACAAACTACAAACAATTTAATTCGGTAAACTGAATTTATTTTAACCAATGCATGCTCATTTCCTTCATTCCACAATCTTCCAATCTCAGTATTTTGTGTTACTAATTCCTAAACTGACGCATACAATGAATACTATAGTCAATAGACAAATGACGATTTGCAAAGACATCTACATGTATGCACATCAATCCTTAATTACATATAGTTAGGTACATTGTAAACACCAAATTGAATTAAGAAACAATCTCGTATTTTAATAACATCATTGCAATTTGCAATTGGTGTGACGTTGTTCGCAGTGAACATATGGTATATAGATGCCGGTGATACTGGGGCATATCAATTTGACTGCCTCTACACAAAATATTACACTGATAATATTATAATTAATTGTAACACAATAGATCGTAGGGACTAAACTAAACTTGTAACTAATAATTATGCACTCGTTTAAGACTTGACTGACGAATTTTATTTGCATTTTTTTACCAGGATCAACCTGTCAGAAATAAAAACTAAAAATGAGACAACTTAAAGGGAAAGTTAAGGAGACTGCCAGTCAACGAAAGGAAAGAAAAAAGGAATTCCGTGAGAATAAAGAGAATATTATGAAAATTGCTGTTCCTGCAATTGTCGCAACAGCAATTATTGTTTTTGTCATAGTATATTTGGCAACTTCTAGACAAAAAGCTTACTAAAAATGAACCAGTACAACTTTCAATTCATCCATATATGAGGCAAAAAAGATATCCAAATTCTGGCAAGACTTTTCCAATGATTCCTTCTCATAGGATAATGAATAAATAAATTAACACCTATATTATTATTATGCATATGTATCTACTAACACTAAAGAGAATGCATATCGAGAAAAATATTTATAAATATATGAGTGAAACTAGTATATAGAAATGTAAAATGATTGAATATTTAAGGGAATATATAGGAATTTTAAAGTAAGTATAAAACTATTATGATAATATAAGTATTTTAGAGTATAAACAGATATATTGTGTGTTGGTACTTGGTGTTGGCTCATTTTCTCATTTCAAAAAATGATCTACCTTTTTTCATTTATTACTATAAGCAAAATGTACTGAATCCTCTTTATATCATCTTTAAAAAGATTATGAATACACATATCAGTAGAATTAAATTTTTAGCCGTAAATCCATCCAAATGCTCTTGATGCATCGTTCTCAGAAAGCAAAATACGCAAATGTACTGAAACCAAATAAATATTTTAAACAATACATTGTTTTCTTTATTTATAGATACCTTCTGCATTAACAATCATTCATATTACTACAATTTACTAAACAATTAATACATACAAAAGGTATAATTTATGAGATTTTGATTAACATGTAATACTGACTTTAGCGTAAGCACATTAGTATATAATATTTGGTAAGGTAAGCTATTCCAAAGCTTTAGAAGGTAAAATTTGCATATAAATACGTACGACATTTGTTACAAGTTCAAGTGCATTGATGATTGGATTTGGAGCTCGAGTTGGACGGAAATCATTTCTGTAACATTTACATACAGTACAGAGGGCAAACTGCATCAATTTAAGAAATTCTTGAGATACCAATTGCAGATTCAAGCAAAGTCGATAGTGCGTACAAAAATGAAACTATAATTTATCAGCAGGAACTATTAATGGGTGTACTGTTGATATGTGTGCTCTGAGTGTCTCAACGTGAAGGAATCATACATAATATACAGTATAATTGATACTGTATGCTATACATAATGCTATAATAATATTATGTTACTCTACAGCCTCTTTGGAGAAAGAAAGAAAAGAAACCTCAAATTAAAAAATAATTATCTTAATCTATTTAGCTAATTTGTGATTTAACAATAATACAACATTACTTTATTCAATAGTCCAATTGAAAGGAAGTATATGAAGAATGAAAATACATTACATTTACAAATGGGCCAAAAATTCATTTTATCTTTTATCTGTTTTTTAATATTTCTGTGATATTACTTCTACCTTCTTTTATACTTCTATCTAATGGAGTTAGACCATCATTATCTTTAATAGTTGTTTTAGCTCCTTTTTCTAAGAGAAATGTGACCATTTCAACTTTATTAGCACTTACGGCGCGATGCAAAGCTGTGGCACCAATATTAAGAGTCTGAAGATTGATATCAGCTCCAAGCTGAAGTAAGAGTTTTGCAGATTTTAACTTTCCATTACGTGCAGCATAATGTAAAGCAGAGATTCTGAAATTTAAAAAAAAATCTTTTAAGTTTTCAGTTTATGTATACTGTGACTGCGACTAACATTCAAGTATAGATTCCTAAAAGCTATTTACCCATAGGTGTCAACAGCATTAGGATTAACGTGTTGCTTTTGAATCAGATTTTCAATTCTTTCAGCGTTGTCATCAATAGCCGCCTGCCATATACTTCTTTCAAAGTCCATTTCGTCCAGAGTTTGGCAAACACTGGGATTTGGAGTCGTTTTACAGCAAGACGAGTGGTCCCCAGAATTTGAACATTTATCGTCTCCCATTGCTTGTATACTTTATGTGTATCAGTTGTTGCAGAGAAACAATTATTAGAGTTTAGCTGATCGATTTACGTTAGTAAAAATACTAAATCTATATCTTCAGTATGTACAATAAATATATACTATATTTTATAAAATTAATATTAATTAGTATAAAACTGGTGACTGCTTTGGATTTCTTCTACATTTGACCGTGTTTCCTGTGCTTTGAAGAATTCATTTGGTTGTGTGCTTCTTTACTGAGGTAATGTTTAAACACATCTAATTCCTTCATACAAGGCATAAAATGGTGAACAAGGATTCAAAAACTAACTAAAGTAAGATCTACATAATCATTCTACTATTTGGTAACCTTTTAAACGTATTTCTAGTACTCGTTTCTACGCTAATTTGTCTATGTAGTTATTTTTGTTCCTTCTGCTAAATGATCAAGATTGAGGTTCCGGAACTGCGAAATCTCTTCGTAGAGTCCACGAATATTCAGTGGTGTATCCTCCGACGGCGTTCGCCAAAGGCACGGAAACTGCAGTAGAAGTTACTACTTTGAACCCGATGACTTCCAATGCTGTCAATACAACTCCTGGTTGCATTTCTTTCAGATGCGGGTGCTGAGTGCATTCAACTGGTCCAAATCGCATAAAGCCTGTAATCAATTCCTCACAATTAAAAAATGCAGCCAAGTGTAAAAAACATTGAATGTTTTTATTTAATATTTTAAAGAGTGCATTTTCTTACCTTCTGCATCAATAGGTTTTCTCACAGCTAGGCATGGTATCCGTTCCAAGTACGCATGGTCATCCGGTTTTATTCCAGTAATGTCAATTGAGTTTTCACCACGTCTCCAAACAACTATTGCATATGGCATGTTTTCGTATGAATTTTGTAAAGCAAAGGATTGTTAAGATTCTCAACTTTTCAATCGCAATGTAGTTACACTAAAAATACGATTAATACAGTATATATTGAATATATAGAAAAATCCGTGTTTTCAGTTTGTTTGTATGTAGTTCAAAGTTGAAATAATTACAGATTAATGCAGTCTAATGTACAGTTATTTTTGAAATTAAGGGATATATTAAGATTTAGCAAAATATAGATATATAGAAAATATACATGTGTAAAACCTTTACATACTGTAATAAATTTAAAACTTCTATATCATGTTGAAAAATATTTCCAAAAATTAAAATTGGATTTTTAATTAGTCAGCTAAAGTGAATGTGAAAGGGTTAAAAAAATCATTAAAAATTGTCAAAAATTAAGCATAAACGATTATAAATGAATCTACAAATAGAATAAGGGAAGGACCTGCCTAAAAATACATACAACTTGGGAACGGAAGAACGCACAGGTAAAATAGAAGCATAGGTTTTGACTCTTACCTTGATTGTATAGGATTTACCTGTTGTCAGTTTTGTGTCCATTCATGCCGTGTTGTCTATTATATGCATTCAAGCATTGCTTCCTTTTGGAGGTGGCTATGGCTTGGTGATTCTTCTTTCTCTGGAGATTCCAATCTAATTCCATGAGATAACACACTCGGCGTAAACAAATCCGTTTAAACTTTGGCGCACAAAAATGCAAGAGACATCTGTCTTTTTGCCTGCTCTGTGAAAGGGTCAACACGTCCAAATTCCAGGTCAGCTTTCTACCCGAATTTTAACATCAAGATGAGGATCTACAAGGATATTTTCACCGGTAACTTACTCTATATATTTTATTTTATTAGATTCAAGTCGAAAATTTACTATTTAATTAGTTTTTTGCTCAATTTTGAAAGTTTTCTTGTGGGTGAAAATGGGATTGGAAATCTACGTCATGGAGGCATGTAAATTGTAAACATGCTGCTCTCTTCCATTTACATTCGCAGGAAAACGACCCACACTCATTCACTCTTATACATATAAGATAGTATAAAGCATAGTGTACGGAAAAGGAAATGTAACTTACGGACTTAGAATTTGCTTTTATGACGAATACCGTGTGAATCACGGTCTTCCTCAGTAATTTCTTGAAGTCAGTTTTAGAAAATTACAGTCCGCATCAGTAATATAAACGGTTAAAAATGAGATGTCAGATGTAAAGATTTAACGATCCAGATGTTTTAAGTTTTTATTGTTTTATGCATTCAGAATGATGATTTTGAATGATGTGGATCAAAGCAAAAAATCTGAAGCATCAACGATAAACTATTTTTCCCACTTTTTATTTTTTCGAAAATCACAAAACTCATTTGGAAATTTTTGAATGGTATTGTATATCCTGGATTTCGTTATAAAACATAATATAAATTATTATAAATTTTTTATAAAAAAGTTACCAAAATTACAAATTAAAAAATACCTGTTCTCATACATTTCCCAATAAATACAGTTTCTATTTCATAATTTCAATAGCCTGCAAATGTGTTAAATCAGTTAGCTTAGCAGTATAGTTATGATTATGCACTGAGCAAGAAGATAGGTATGGATATTTTAAATCAATACATACATTATAGGTATCATTGGTGGAATATGAATAATGTAATACTGTGATTTGCGTCGCACTTAATAAACTTTTTTTTTCTTAACCAGGGGACGAAATGTTCTCTGACACCTACAAGATGAAGTTGATTGACGATGTTATCTACGAAGTCTATGGAAAGGTAAACGATTTTTCATAAGTAGGCATTTTATAGTATATTATTAACATTTTATTGCTCCAAAATAGAAATTGGGACAACGTTACAAGACGAAGTTCGTGTATTATAACTCAGACCAAGCGATTTATGATTGTTTTGAAATATTAAATTCATTATTTTACACGATTGAACCTATTCACAGTAGAATGAAGACAAGAATGTACATATGGCCAAGCCACTATTAATATATCATAGGACCTAGACTTCTGTATATAATATAGTGGGTCGTTTCTGTTTTCTTCGGCACAAAAGCGACATAAGCCATATATTGAATGACAGGATTGTCTTATAATTTTTTGAACTCCTTTGACGCGATTATTTAAGTGTTGTTAATATAGACATTAAAAAGTTTCTAATTTTATTTTAATCTGAATAATTTAGTTGGTGATTCGCAAAGTGGGAGATGTCCATCTTGATGGAGCGAATCCCTCTGCTGAAGATGCTGATGAAGGTACGGAGGAAGGTTGCGAATCCGGAGTTGATATTGTCCTAAATCATCGTTTAGTGGAAACTTTCGCCTTTGGTGACAAGAAGAGCTATGTGGCCTATTTGAAAGATTACATGAAGAAACTTACCGAAAAATTGCAAGAAACTGCTCCTGACCAAGTTGAAGTTTTTAAAACAAACATTAACACAGTGATGAAAGATCTTTTGGGGCGTTTCAAGGACCTGCAATTCTTCACCGGGGAATCCATGGATTGCGACGGCACAGTAGCGATGATGGAGTACCGGGATATCGACGGAACTTCAACCCCAGTACTGATTGTCTTCAAGCATGGCTTGGAAGAAGAGAAATTTTAACAATTTTTCTTACTTAACGGAAATAAACGCTACTGCTAAACTATGACCATCTTTTACGTAATTCATTTCTCTTCAACATTAATTTCCACAGCATTTTTCTACGAAGATACACCTAAGTACTCCATCTTATCAAAGGATTTCTTCCTTGGATATAATTTATTATAAAAAAGTTATGGTCATCAGTTTTCCATATTATCACATGTTTTTGAACTCTACATTCTCCATATGTAACAAAATTTGACATAATTTTAACCTGATTTAAGTAATAAATTGTGTGAATATGGTTGAAATAATAGAATCTAAATGTTCTTTGTCATAAACTGAGAAGAAATGATTTAATTGCATAAAGATAGTGTTAAAAATAGATCAAGTGACGACAGTAGTCTGTCATTCTAAGTAAGGCAGTAGTGAGATGTCACTGATTAACTTTTATGTTCTATTTCTGTACATTTATCATATAGCTATACCTACATCATCTAGAATAGGAAATTCATTATAAAAAGAATTAAGTAGATGCATTAATTAGATTGTATGCATTTATCATAAAATATAAAATCCCCCTCCAAAATGACGTGATTAAATAATAAATAATTAACCTGACGAGTCAGGTTAATTATTTTATTCTTAGAGATTTCAGTAGTATCATGTGAAAATAGGAATGCGCCTTTATTGTTATATAACTGTTAACGCATTATAATAATTATTACAACATTGTTATTGCAATCTCTTAAAATGCTTATTAATTTATAATTAATTGCCATCATCTTTAAAAAGGAAATGTGTGGGAAAATTAGTTAATGTGCGTGGTTATATAGTCGCCATAAGATTAGTAACTCAGGAGTTAATCAGTAGTTATTTTGACGGTTTCATTTCGACTTTCATCTGATTTAAATGCTCAGACAGTAGACAGTTAATAATTTAAAAGTTCAGATGCTGAGACAGAGAATGTCTATGATTTACTAATGTCCAGTACTTAAGATATTTAGTGCTATAATTTATGGATGCATTTCTTTTCATCAGAAGGAAGAGGGAACTTTAGTTAAAGTTGAGGGATAACAGGACTGTCCTGATTACTGTTAACTAAATGAGGAGAGAGAATAAATGGAAACATGCAAGCCGATTGCTGGCGTGAGTGTGCCGTGTGACTCAAGAGTTTAACTCTCCACTACTTTTCAAGCTATTTACTATTCGCTTGGAAAGCTTTAATACACAAAGTAATTTTTATAACATAATTGCTCAAAAAAGTTTACAGGACAGGAAACCTCATAGTCTAACGTACGTAACGTAGCTATGAAGAAAACTTATAATGCTTATCATCATTTACTTTATACCACATTATATAAATGCATTAGCTCATAGCTTTACTTAGTCAGCGAGCTCTAAGTATATATTTTTATGCTAAAAAAGGATGAAAGGAACTCCTGGTTCGTTAGTTGCAGTATTTTCAACATACATTAGAATGTCTATGTATTTACGTGCAATAAAACAACAGAAAATAAATGCACCGAGATAATAGCATCCCCGTGCCGTGTCATTTCTAGACATATGCACTTATGTACAGGCACCCGGCGCCCACACCACCACAATTTCTTTATATCCCTATAACTATTTGCTTTCGTAAAAGTAACGATAAGTAAACTAACAGAAGCATAATAAAATGTTTGTGTAGCTTAACAGCAAAGCTAGCTGTTGCTTTACATTTATTTTACTTAACCTCCTCCCTTTTATACATTCATTTCTCAAATTAAATCATTTTTAAACATTTCCTCTTAAGCAACTACTATATAATCCTAGCTTAGCTTACTACCATCCTAACATACGTTTACATTTATTACTGTGTATTTAAAGAACTTAATGGACATATTGTTATAGAATTCTAATTGAATATAATAATATCATTGTAGTAGATGCATAATTCTATATACTGACATTTTTACCATTTATATCTTTGTGTACTTAAACAACAACATAATAATTATATAGCGCAACTTTTTAGAAATCAATCCCGAAGTAGGTAGAAATTTTATTCCTGTTATTTTTAATACTAAATCCTAAAATGACATACTTAGTCAACATAAACATGTAGTCTAGTGAGGTAGCCGGCTATAAATGCCACATTTTATATATCAACACAAACACAAATGTTATAGAGCCTTATAGAGGCTAATTGCATAATTCACGTATTTTTTAAACTATATAATATCATCACAGCTTAGAATTTTGAGTACACATCCAGAATTAAAGTGTTAGTGCATTTTCCAGCTTCCACTTCCACCATGAAAACCCCATTTCCATTTGACAATACACAACAACATTTAAGTCAAGTAAAATCTCGTTTTGTCAATGTGAATATACAGCAAAATTCTTTGTTTCTCTACTCTATACTAAAACTCCAAAGATTATACGAATATACAAAATTAGTGAGTTACAATAACAAAAATAGTGAATCCACCGCAGTTTTTAAAACACATTTTTAGTAGATAAGTAGACACTTATAATAAGAGAACATGAATGGCCAGGACCGAGGAATACTTTAAAACTTTTAAACGCTTAAAACTCATTATATCCAAGCCAGCTACGATATAATTTGAATTTTATACACCTACTTAATTACATGAATACAAAAGTACAGGCACACAGTAGGCCGTACAATGAAACATTGTTTAAAACAACAATAAATGCTTTTACTCATGCTAGATTAACAATAACAATATAATTATCATAATATAACTCATTCATAATAGATTCCAAAAACCAGGTAATAATTGTAATAAGGTACATGAAACATGTATACACGAGAAAAATGATACACGGCTTAAGTAGATTAATGGGTATGCCTTAGTTGAGACAATTCTTGCTTGCATATTTTATTTAGTAGTGGCAAAAACTTAATTTTTTGCATAATTAGTAGCAATAACGAGTAGAATATTGTCATAGACGTATTTATCTGACTCTATTTTTTTGCAGAGCGTCCGTTGGTCTGTTTAAGGCAAATTATGTGTAGTATAGATATATTATACGTTTTGGCACTAAGGCATTCTACTAGGATGGTTTGCAATTTTGCATAATTGATCTCATCATTGGGTAATGTGGCGATGTTTCAAAATGAAGTGGTTGAGGAGAAAATGATGTTCTAATTAGGGAGTCCATAGGATCGTTTTCCTCGTTCGGTCTGCACTAACAAGAGAAACTCCCTTAGGATGCCAGTGCACAGCTCCAACAGCCGTCCTAAAAGATATATGCATACAGAGTGAGATTAAGTGATGCCCTAATGTGATAATGGAGGTAATAGGAATGATAATTGGATGATTCCCAGATGCTAATCAGGATTCAACTCTATCTGAGCAGGCAAGGAAGTGAGATGGATAAGGTAATATAATAATATGATATTAAAATGTATAATGTTAATGTGGGGATGTTAAATAAGAGAAGAGTTTAAACTGGCTAGTTAGATAGACAGCTCTTTTCTGACATATCCTATAAAGCATAGTATTAGTGGAGCTAGAAGTGTGATGGGAAAAGTATGAATCGAATTAGAGTTTAGAGAGGAAAGGAAAGGAACGGGATTTGTGATGCTAAGTTCACGCTCCTCGTTCCAACTTCTACAGCACCGTACTCAATAAATGGGACACATTACCTTAAACTCATATTACAACCTCACACAGCAAAATACGAATGCAATAAAGGTGAAGAAGAGTAATGGAGAAGTGAAAAAAGACTTACATGTGTTCCTTGAGAACAGTGTCCAATTTATTTTCCATAACATTCCAAACGAAAATTGAGCCGTCGGCCCCTCCACAGGCGATAAACTGACCGTCAGGTGAAAAGCAGGCACGGCAAAAATCAGAAGACACTTTAAATCCTTCCGCACTGCACGGACCATTCGTTCCGGATAGGCAAAATGTCATTAAAACATAAATTAAATTAGCACTTGCTCAATTGCTTTGTAAATCAATTGTCTGCTAAGTGCAAATCTATGTACAGTCAATTTGCTTTCGATTCAATTAATTTTTATTGCTAAAAATCTACATTTTCTCATCATTGTTGTTTATATATAGTTAGTAACATAACATTCTAGTAAATGAGCTTTATGATGACAATTATTTATCAACTCACCCATATTGACCAACTACAGAGTTCATACGTAAGTCGAGAACTTCTATCGAGTCGTCACGGACGGAAGCCAAAAGGAAATTCTGATCCAATGATAAATCTAATGAAGTAATTTTGCCCGGAAGACAGACTTCTTGTGTGGGACTTTCCATTCGTCGATCCCAGAACCTTAAACACACAGTTTACAATTAAAGCCTTTAAATGTTACATAATGGAGCAAATATTTATTTAGATTTCACCGATAGTAAAACTGTATACATAATACTTTTGTGTAAAAAATACCTTATGCGCTTATCGTAATGGCCTGAAATTATGCTCGCTCCATCTCCAATGCATACTACATCGTTACAGCTTGATCCTGCAAACTTAGTTGACACACCTAAAGTACACAGAGGAGGAATCACAATAGAAACAAACGATTAGAATGGCCATTATGAGATCATTAATTACTGATAACGTCCCTAGTTCTCATTCCATTTTTTCCTTATGTAAGCAAAGTACATAAAAATCCCAGTGTATTTAATATCGATAGATAATACACTGATGTTTGTTCCGGTTGGGCATTAAAAAAGGAACATGGCGGATTGTGCTCCATATAATACTTCTCTTATCTCTCTCAAAGTATAACAATGATTGTTGGCAACTGGATTAAACTTACATGCTCTAGAACGAAGATCCCAAACCTATGAAGAAAAGAAAGAAAAAGAGTTAGAGCATCTATCATAAACTCTCACAGTCTATGTAATAGAGATAGTATTCAATGTATGAAATAACAATTTAGATTGTTCAGCGATTTTCTATGGGATAATCATCATATTTTATAGGCAATTGAGTAAAGGAAGGAAAAAGATCAAAGAAGAATGGATTAATGATCGGATCATCATCGTCATGATAAATAGTTCATTTCATACTTACTTTCAAGGTACGATCATGACTGCCTGACACAACACGAGAAGGATCTCCCATAAATCTCGCAGCTAGAACCTTTCCGCTATGCCCAGTCAATGTGTGCTGTGCAAAATACAATGAAATATTTAGACATAATACCTCTACACACCATAATGCATAGTAAATTAACGAGAAAAATCAAATCATTTTTTCAATCCAACAAAAGAATTGGCAAGGGGTCCTTTAATAATAATAAACCTAGCCTTATATAGACTCACATTCCTTTTAAAGTCTATTTTCAGTACAAAAATACATTTCTCTTACTTCTGTATAGCAAGTACCTAAGACTAACACAATAATAATATTAGAGTATATTATTATACGTAAAACCAAGTTTCCTTTTACAGAAAGGTTAGTGTTAGCAATTTACTGTTTACTACAAGTTTTCTTGTAATTTACATTTGTAGCATACTCTTGTACATATGTCCTACGTAATAGATTATTGCTTCTCGTTTCACACCTTGGAAAATTTCTATAAGCCTTCTGCAATACACTTACACTTAGAAGAGCTCAAGACTTTTATACACATAATATATAGCTACTGGTATTTTAAGTACAAGTGTAATGTTATAATGTGTCATTTCTCCCACACAGGACATAATTATCATAATAACAACAGTATTTTCTAACAAGTTCACCTACACCTTTGCTTTTGCAGATCAAAACTCTTACAAGCACTTGCAACCATTTTCCGTATATACAGAAAACATTTACAGGAATGCAGAAAAAGGGATTTTCGCTCCTCAGTCTTCTTTTTCTTTAGTTATAATAGGTACTACTCTATATAGGTAAGTGAGATTATACATGTTTGTTCTTTATTTTTGAAAAGTAAGAATACGGTATAGAGTAAATTGCAGTTGGATCAAGAGAGCTGGAAAACCGTACTATAAATACGACATGACAAATGCATCGTCCACATACACACATACATATACATATGTATCAAATGAAATAACGAATGCGATGTGAGTGAGAAGCATAACTTTTCACAATAATAATTTACATCACATCCTATTCAGGAATTGCAGCATATCAGGATACAATCACAAGACATGAGCAACTGCACCGAGTGAGACTGACTGACACTTCGCACATTCTTCAACACTAGAAAAAAAGTGTCAAGTAAAACGGGAGACATAATATTTCATTTATATGTAGGAACAACAGTCACATAATATTTTATACTTTAGTCTACACCACCTACACAAATATTATGTCCCTTCGTCAAAAACTCTTAACTTTTCATAAGAAACCAGAGAAAAGACAAGTTTTTGCATTTCAGTAGCCGACAGTGTATACTAGACAGGACACATTTCTATTTTCTACTACTATACTACTTAATTATGCTTTCCTATCTCAACATTCCTTATATTATCCTACTTTACGACTATTGTACTCAATATATCATTAATAACAACATCCATCCATCTTCTACTACAATACAATACAAACATATATGCATTAACATTTATAGTATAGCAAAACACGAGTGTATAAGTGCATTCAGTTAATAATGGCTATATATTATAGTTTCATACAATACAAAGAAATACAATAAAACACGATATAAAAGCAATTTTATGTAATAAATGTAGTTTTGCTATAAATCCCCCGGGTTTGGCTTGGTTTGCTTTAATATAATAGAATTTTTCACATCTATCAGACTTTTCTGTTGTAATGCAAATGGAAAAGACTGAGTTAGCGGCAAGTTTTTGGAGCAAGCATAAAACAGACGAAAAAAAGAGAGCGTGTGTGTAACAAATCAAAAGACACGACATGAACAGAACAGGAGGAGCAAAAATGAAAGAAAAATGATTTCTTTACATTAATACATGTATCTCTGACAGTAATTTTATTCGAGAAACGGAAATAATTAAGTTAGCCCAACTGAAGCTAAGGAAAGGTGGTGGTGGTCTCTACTATAATAAGAAGATATGCAAGGCGCAGAGAAACCTGCAAGCAAAGGCAATCGTTGAAAAATTAGCAATTCCTCTTGCTATCAAATCCCAACAGAACAGTAGTAAGTAATTCAATCTACATTACATTCGACCATACATACAGAGATTTTTTGAGTAGGTATGCAGAACATTTTTGTCCCCGGGTTGACTTGCACTTTATGTACAACGGCAGTTGTGTGTGTGTAGTTAGCGCTAGTATTTTACTTTTAAATGAGATAAGAGAGGCCGTAATGGCGATGGAGACAAGGCAGGAACAGCCTATGAGCACACTAAAACCAGTCCCGTACACTTAGGTCATCAGAGGCACTTGGATTTCTCTATTAAAGACAGTATTTGCACAACAGTCTGCTCATTTAGCTCTCTTTGTTACATTGTTAGATGGAGAGAGAAGAATCTTTAATAGAATTATCTCCTTTCACAGGTATGCAATGGAGAATTGTGTGAGATGACGAGCCCTTGTTTACTTCATCTCCGACTTCCCATCCACTTAAAATTCTTAGTCCATTAAATAGCATTGTTCATTCACAATCACACATTCAGCACTATACGCTTCCCTTTTCGAACTCACCTAACATTCTCATACTAACAATAACACAACAGATGAGATGAGACACTGCAATTTCCCTTGTTTTGTTAACTCGGCTTCTTCTGGTGTGAGCTAAGTAGCTCGCTATGCACTTACCTTGTACAAATCAAAGCTCTACTAACTACCATTTGACTTAAACTAATTCAACTAACTTCTCTGCTTAGTTAACTCTTGCTCAATGTAACTCTTAGCATTTTTTTTATTCTCCTCTCCAATGAAACTCGACTAAGTTCAATATCAAAATCACAATCAGAACAGCGATTCCTGCAAATTTTTCCAAATATGGGAAACCTAAGTAAATAACCTACACGCAATATCACGATCTTTCCTTACATTCATATATTATTGCATAACAATAGCAAACAACATGCAATAGTCCAAGTACCCGTTCCCAAATGAGATTGCTAAAATATCTCGGTTCTTTTGATGATTTCCTTTTATCAGACTATCATCCTAAATACAAAGTAACCATTCTCTTTGACACCTGTGCATTTTCAGATGAACCTTTCTCGTGAAAAATTTATTTCCTGTTCCCAATTTTATAATCCCAAACATTGAACTTTATTTTTACAAAAACGGAGAAGGTTCCGGTCCGGCGATAAGTCAAATTGCAAAGCAATGAAAATGAAAATTTTTTGCTAATGATTACTATAGAGCCTATAGCTATTTCATAATATTTCTTCTTAGATACTTTTCATAGCCTATGACAGAAGAAGCGGGTACGCAAGTTGTAACTTTGTGACAGGTACCAGTCCAGGTTCTCACCTCACAAAAATTTATTTGAAGAATTTTATGACTGCTAATTCAAAGAATTTTATATGATAAGTATTATTAAGTTGTAAATACGCATTTTGTGTCATAAAAGAGTTTTTTTATAAATTGGAAAACCCAAGATACCTCAATAATGATAGCTAACTAAATTACAAAATGCACTCTTATTGGTAGCAGGTATAGCTATATGTAGTTATTATTAGGTACGTGAAAAGAATGATGTCATAAGAAATGTGTATTATGTAGATATTCTAGATATATCAATACATGAACTTTTTCTATTGTGAGTTGATGTTTTGTGAATGCAGAAATAGGATAGAAGTAAACGGGAGTTTATTTAAATAGAAGGAATACATAATATTGGCATCATTGGGTTTTCTGTTGTCAGTGAAAAAGTAGGAGCAGAAATGTAACCTTAACCAGAGTCAATTATTGCTCAATTGTTCGACCACCTGTGACTTTCGCAGGAAGAGTCACACACACACGGGATGTTAGACGAACGTGACTCTGTATGACTAAAGATGTAAAATAGAGGGAAGTCTGCATGTAAGACTTTTATCGACAATTCCCTATCACCAATCAATGAATATCATTTGAATTGATATTCATACACAAAGGTGAAACGATATCCTCACTGTACATTCATAGTACTTAAAAACGCGAAACATGTACCTGAGTCAATACAATAGAGATAAGTACTGAAGTGTACCAGTATAATCTTGATATACATATAAACGGAAAGATTTGCAGTGGGAACGGAACGAACGGCACCTAACAAGACGAGTTCTCTCGAATCATATCCAATGGAAGATCCAACCCAGTTCAAAGAAAATCATTAAATTAAATGGCTTATAGAAATGCTAAGTTCCCTTGCTCTCGTCGAGAGTCCTCTGTAGATTGTCAATATTTTTTATGACGGAGAATCAATCGCGACTTAAATGTTAATGTTAATCCTACAATGATGAGAGAGAGAGAGAGAGAGAAAAAAAAATTCATGTAGAGTATAAAAAGGGATTTAATGACTCCTCTTCTTGTTACAGATTCTCTTGCTGCATATTGCATACAAACAACATACATAAGTATATCCAAAGTAGGCAGTTAACAAATAAGTAATGCTATTTAGTCATCTGTACACAATAATAATGTATGTAATTTATATGTGAAATAGCCATGTGTATATGTTGGTGGAGGAAAAGAAAAGAGAACTGCTTATAAGTCACTGTCAAGACTATAATCTCTGACAGGAAAAACAATGAGAGAAAAGAAACAAGTGGCTATCTCTCTAATGTTCCTATTTACTTTATTACCAAATGAAGTCAAAGCAAGCTAAGTTGTAAACAAATAGGGCAATTAATTAATAGCCATTCCTCTCTAAATGTGCAATGTGCATGCAGTAATCTTGGATTGAGTAGTGTTTCTTAGTACTTCTTAAGTATTAGAGTTCTAATAAATAATCTTTGTTTCTCCATAGTAGTACTATAGCACACAGACAGAAAATAAAGAGAGAGAGAGATCTAGGAATATCCCTCAGGGGCCTTACAGACATCATCACAGATGGAAATAATCAGAAAGAGAGAGAGAGAGAGACAGAGGAACAAAAAAGAGTCGAAAAATGAGCAAGAGCACAGACGATTAGTGTTCATTAAGACAAAAGGCTCTCACACAGAGAAAATTGCTTACACCTTTTCCACTAGTCCTTGCTATCCCATTATAATCTGAGAATTGAATACAGGTGAGCACAGAATGAGGAAATAATGACCATTTCCATTGTGTGCCATTATCTTCCCCAGTGCAGTCTATTGATTGATAACTGCAGAGAAGGAAACATTGCTCTTTCAATCCCGCACTCAAGCATCTCAACTATTCAAGCTCCTATAATTATTTAACAATTCGATCGACTCTTTTTCAAATGAACAATCCGTTCTAGTTAGATATTGTGGTAATCGTACTTAGATACTCTATTGGATATTAGATTGCACTCCCTCCTACATTATTTCTCTAAAGATTGCTTTTCATGCTAAATGATGCAATTTCTGAGAGGACTTCTTAAGAATGCTCAATCTCGCAATTGAAAACTCGACTTGACTGCCCTAACCTTTCCGATAAAACCTTTCCTTGTTGTTTCTTCTTTCAATTTCATTAGTACAGGTATGGCAAGGCTCTTTCTGTTGACTAAGTAGCTTTGTTTTTCGTCACAGAGAGAGAGAGAGAGAGAGAGAGACAGATAGACAGAGAGAGCTAGTACAGGTTTCTGTACGGTTAACAAGAAATAAATAGTGTGATGAAGTTTTCTCATGGCTTTGGCATAAGTTCTTTGTCAACTCACGAAAGAATAAGGAGTCGATTGATTTGGCAATCTCACAGATCGGAAATATCAGTGACTTTGCTAATGAATACTTAGAACACGTTTTCCCTTTTTACTACTTAGTCAGCGCACCAAGACAGCATCATGAAATCAGGAATCCAGCCTGGCGATTCCCAGATAACGCTGACTAGACAATTAGCCAAATGCCAACAGTAGAAACGATAAAAAGACAATTCAATGCGATCACACGTTCGTCTACATAAAATATTACTCTCGATTCATGCAAATTCAATAGCTGTAGTGGTACTAACTAACTAACTACTTCACTAACTGCAATTTTACTATGTCCCCGGCCCGACGCAAAGGGCGACCTACCCTTCTTCTTCTTCTTCTCTTTGCTTGTTAGCTCATTGGAAAACACATGTGCATTCTGTGCATTCTGTGTCCTAGCACAAACGGAATGAATCAATGAAACCTGTATCTAAATCTAAACGAAAATCTAATGAACAACAACATCATTTACATTAACTCAAATTTTATTGCACTACTCCCTACATGACCGCTACGAAAGGATTGAGCATGGAAAAATCCGTAAATGAGCGTGTATAAACCATTCCTAAATCGGTTACACAAAGACTTATAATTCATTTCACATGCAATGTGCCGAGTGTTTCATGTGAATTCATTCACAAGGAGTGCATAAAATATCCTTCTGTGTACCTGTGACTATCTCCATTTAAAAATGAATAAAATAAATGTTTTATTCATAGGAAGACGATTATGATTCATAAATATCTCCTGTACTGTGTAGTAGCGCTACTTTAAATATGGTCAATGTGAAAAATTAACTGTACACAATGAAGCGAAGAAGAAAAGGACTACAAAACCTTGTTTAATTCAATTGAAAAATATACAACTCACATCTTTTACACACTCATAGTTGCATGGTTTTCGAAGAAAATATTTTATAATGCTCGTCCGTTGAAAGATATAGTCACGTAGACGAAAAAAACTAGGATATCTAATGACTTTACATTTGTTTACTTGCTCTTGTTGAACTTATAAAAGTAACCAAACTAACAACTACCGTTTGATTAAAGTAAAGTAAATTCTGGTCAGTATCTTGTCTAGCCTTCTCACATGTATAGACTACTACTATTTACAATTAGTTGTAAAGACTAGACAGAGAGACGTATACTGTAGTAGTAGTAGTAGACTGAAGTGAGCCAAGCCAACAAGCTATGATTTGATTTGACCAAATTTTTTCTCATAGTAAAACTAAGGCTAATATAATTGTACCACTAATTGTGCTATATGGAATGGAAAGGCAAGGGCAGTTATATAATGGCAATAAATTCATACAGTTATGTAATGTAATGGAATGTAATTCAAGTTGAGTCGAGCAGAGTCAAGTCGAATGAGAAACTGTACAATTGCCTTCTCCCTGCTCTTCTTATGATGGAAAGTCATTTCTTTTATTTGCTTTGTACAGTAGTACAAGAAGAAGAAATGCTTGGACTACACACACACACACAGACACACACATGTTCAAGTACTTATTATTATGGTTAGTGCTATGTAACACAAGTACAAGTACCAGTAGGTATCACCATGTAGTTAGACTTTAAAGAGCAAGAACATACTAATATGCACTTTTATATAATCACGTTGAACATGAGCATGAATGTGTTAGTACAGTAGGTACCTACTTTAATAATGATAATATGAGGAGGAAACTGAGCCATATATTTCGAGAGTGCATCTTTCTACAGCAGCGTATAGAGTAAGTTAGACTTTTCAGTAAGTAGTATGTGAATGAGTGAATCAGTCAAGTCTGGTGAGTGAGAAGATGCGAAATGAACTAAAGACCTTTTCCCTTCTTTCTGTACTTTTTACGAGGAGATATTAAAAGGTCGTCCTATCCCATCTTAAACACTTAAATATCTTCTCTTAGCTAAGTACGTATATTATTAAGATTCCGTAACAAAATAGCACTCTAACACACATACACCACATTCTCAATTTACAACTGCTTACTTAATTCACAAGGGTTTAATCTTCCACGCTAGTCTTTTATTAGTATACGCACCGAAGCAAAAATATACTTATAAAACAGCAGCCAGAGAGTACTCTTTATATTCTTATTATTATTATGTACACATAGCATTTAGTATTCAAATAGCCTGGCTGTGTTTCTACTCTCACCTCTATTATTATTCCATAGCTACACACCCCTCTCCCATCATAAATTCATTGTAAATCATAACTTTTTATATACAAACTTTAATTTAATTTCTGTACACTTACTGTTCTCTTGTAATGAAATATTGATAAAAGTCAGAACCTCTACATACCTCCACTACACACTCACATGCATCTTCTCAAATACAGATGGGCCTATATAAATATCTATAATAAATTGCTACCAGCATAATTGCATCTCAAGTCCAGTTCCTTGCTCAGTCAGTCACTGACAAAGTTTTTAAAACTCTCTTTCCTTAATTCCCAGCTACATCTGTGCACTACTGTAAAAATTATTACATTAACCTGCAAAATAAAGCTGCCAAAGAACAGAAGCCATAATTTATACATTACATAGGCTCCTTATGAACCATTTCTACCAAATGGGTCCTCCATTTCACACACTCCCCTCATTTTAACGGCAATATCCACTAGTGGCTTGCACACTAAACAGATATACGTCACGAGGCATTCGCTAAATTATTATCAGACTGTGTACCTACAACAAGTACCTACAACAAATATCACGCTACTTTTCCAAATTACATAATAACATGTTATACATGCGTCACAATTATTACATGATATAAATGCCCTCTCGTCCCCCGTTCTCTATTGCACTTAGGTATTATTATAATAATGATATCAATGTGCTACCAGGAAATAAGAAACCGTTTCACCAGGCAAATACTAACACAGATATTATTATAACCTATTTTTGAATTTGAACTAAAATATAACATAATAACACCTACTCCTACTACATTATCCTGTTCCACCAGTATATTTCAATTTTTGATTTTACAAAATTATTTGCAGATAAAGAGCTACACCCATTTAATCCCAAAGATTAAAAATCCTGATTATTAATTGAAGATGATTTACTAGATTTCTTTAAAGTGCACCTCCCTATTACAGAACCCTTGTTCGTCGGCAGTTATACAGCTAGAATACTTGACAGGAGAACACTAGTAAACTTTCAAGTGAGTTGTAAATCAAGTTGAGATAATTCATCTCTAATCACTAATTTCATGTTTGCTATTGGTTTTCTCGCAGCCATTGCCTATGTAATGGCGTGTACCTATATGCTCAACTACTTAATTACACACACAATGTGCAAAACAAAAATTCAATGATATAATTTTGATAGAACTAGACACATAATATAATATTACGTGAGAAACAGAAACTCTTACATAAAAGCTTAGCTAAAACTATTACACAATTGCAGTAATCCAGATCTAATCCTAAATGCACACATTTTACGAGAGATCTCTACATATTTTCTAACTGTTTGTACCGTAGACATTGACCAAAACTAAGGATTATCAAGGCTAAGTGAATGAATGAAATGGGAATTACAATCTAACAATTGATAAATTGCATTGATAAAATCATTCTGTCCGATAAGATAGAGTGAGAGATGAGTAGAGCAAGAATTAACCATGAAAACAGTGTTAAGAGTACAATTGTGATGCTAAAACGAATTTCATACATAACATAATATTATTTCTCCACACTTTGGCTACCTATGTAAATACACTGTAGGTATGTACCTAGAAAATAAGATTATCATATAGCTACTTATTACACATGTTTTTAGCAAGAACACCTGCTCGAATTCTATGATTCTAACCGCAGAAAAATGTACAGTATTAGCAAAGCTCTACAGGAGCTATTAGGGAAAGGAAAATAAATGAAGATGAATGTGTGGATGGCTAATGTGGACTACACGTCCATTCAACATGTCAAGAAATTAAGGCATTGTACAACTATCGACACTTGGCTCCTTTCCTCAGACATTTCAATCTCTGCAGGCAGGCAAACGTCTTAACACAAACTCCTAATCACCCATTCTATTTCTATTGTAGCTAGCATAGCAATCGTAGTTTGTGTGGTTAAAATGTACATTTGATGCGCATTAGAATCCATTAAACTACATTGGACTATGTAAGAGAGTGACTTGTAGTAATAATGAAGAAGGCGTAGTAGTGACTATGGGTAAAAAGGAATAAATTGAGTTCGGGAGCACGTAGCAAATAAAGTCTCTCTATCTATAATAATAATGATGGAGAGGAGGATTGTCGGATTGAGATAGTTTGAGGATATGGGGCGATAGATTTTAACGGTGAACTAATGCATGATGGAAAGGCTGAGCCAAAGGTACACGAAACCAAGCCAAGTTCAACAAAGATGATGAAAATGGGTTGAATGTTGATTGTGACTGTGGAATTGAATGTTGGAGAGAGGAGAGTGTTAATATATTATTATAATAGCTATTGGCGAAGAGAAGTGAGGTAACTACTATCTCCTCTTCTATTGATTGTGTTTTGAGTGAGTGAGTTTGCTTAGGAGGGCAAAAGGAGGGAAGGTCCGTTGTTGTTTGATTTTTGGTTCACCGTCGACAACTCACTACTTACTTATGTCAGTTCAATTCATCGGACGCACTTGATTTCCCCATTTGACAACAAAAGTTCAATAGTAAACCATATTAAGTAGAATTCCACGAATTATCTATTTGATGTAGGAAAAAAAGAGTTCGGGTCAGTCAGTCAGCCAGTTGTATGAACATGAGGAGCCTCGTTTTTGCCTCAATGTAAAATGCACTTGAAATTATTGCCCATCCCATCATGTTTCTCACGCCTGCCATACCTTCTCTTCTCTTTTCCATTAGAATAAAATCACCCATTCTTCTTCCTAGAGGAGGACGAGCTATTTACCCAGACACTCCACATTCATCTCCCTTATAAGATCATCATATTATTTGTTAGTTAGTCATTTCGGTGCACTTTGTTTACCAACGTAAATCAAGCCCATCGTAGTCTAAAGATAAAAAATGTAATTTTTCAACACTCAGCCATTGTTACTCACTCAGTCAGTCAGAGAAAGAGCGACCAAAGTAGTCTAAGGACATATTTTGGAAATAACGGCAATTCTCTTCCTCACACAAATACATACATGTATGCACTTACACAGATGCATTCCTCTCCATCCAACAACGCAAATTCCTATACAGATATAATAATATACATATATATAGCTGATATAGCTAATAAGCTCTGCGTACCTGATGCACATTAGACACAAGTACAATCCGCGACTCTTTTCTCTCTGTTCTATACATAAGCACCGCATAGGTCATTTTGCAGATGTTGGAACAAGGTGCCGACAGCTAAGGAAGAGCCAAAGGACAAGTCATTAGTAGAGAAAAATGACGATACGTAGTTGAGCTCATAGAAAACTAGTTACCAATGGGAAAGATATAGAAAGGACTGTAGAGAGAGACAGGGCAAGCCCTCCGGCTTACATCAAGCCATCATTATCATCATCCAACAACAAACATCTCGCTTGCTCCGATAAACAAACAGACAACAGAAGATGAGCAGATTATCCGAAAAACCTCAACTCATTCACTTCCTATTAAACAAACCATAATTAGTCATCCCATCTCCTTCCTCTCTCTCTCCGTCTCTCCCCATTTACTCCACTAATATAAAAACAGTGAACTGCACTTTTGTCAATCTTATTTATACTTAATTCACCTTTTACGAAACCGATAGATATATCCATCCTATAACCATCTCTTTTTTTTGGCGTCAACTATTATTGTGATGACATGCCATGCCCTCATAACATAACTGACCAGAAAGTCCAAACAACGGCATTATTCTATTTATTACAAACGAAACGTTTATCTTTCGCCCATCACTAATTCTTAAGCTGAAATCAACAAATTAGTCTAATCTACACATTCTCCTCAGCACGAACAGAAAATTATATACATTCAAACGGATATCTCAATACACACGTGTACTAAACACGCTATTTTTATATAATATTATTTCTTTACATATACTATACGTCTATGCTACTTACACATGCAATAGAAATCCTCTTTTTTAATTTAGTAACTTGTTTAATCATATGATAAGATACCTATCTGTTTATATTAACTTTGAATTTGGCTAGCAATAGAATCTTTGCAACAGTTTATACTAAATCCTAATCATAGTATGCCTAAATAGAAGGAGTAAAAGAGCAAGTAACTTGGAAGACTATTCAATTCAACGGCATAACATGTCACGTCACGTAATGGGCTTTACAGAAATAGATCCCTCCCCCTTATAACATAAGCTCTGTCCTATAGATACACATTTTATATTATTCTTCTGCTATATTCACAGACTCTGGGAGTAGATACTCATACATTCTATTCATAATTAAATACTATCATATCTGCATACTAAACTACATATATGGAATACAAGATTCCTTATCTGAGATTCTATTAAGGAAATGCTACGAATAGTACAGTAATAGTGCTAGAGTACTAATACTAATGACTAATGGCTATTATGCACTCCTCTTTTACTAGACTCAGTTGCTGATAAGATGAGCTAGAGATGACTCGCTGGCCTAGACCTATTTGTGTAGTCATGTGTTGGGAATGGCAAACGGCTGTTTATCAGTTTTAGTACAAATTCCAACTCCCTAATCATATTATAATGCCAAATTCTCCTAGCATTAAACTTGATTAAAATATTACGACGTCACTGCTAACTGGAAAACTACGCTTTCTTCACCTTTTATCACACTTGTAATGTGATACACGCTCTAATAGCATGTCACATTGCATTTTATCATTCTCAACAGCATCTGCAGTAACAAACGCTACATAAAAGCATTTAAATCCTTATTAATACTTAATGCCATTAACATTTTGCATTTTTAAATCCAAATCTTAGTTATTAGATAAAAATAAAAATCCTTATGATAATATGCGTATAACCAGAGTATAACTACTACACTACAACTTTGGGAGCTACAATCTAACGAATTGTATAAGAGAGAGAAATTGTTGAAGTGAAAGAATGAATTCTTAGTGTTAATCTATAACACATACCATAACTAGACAATTTCTTAGTGGTTAGTTCACGCTCTCGTTAAAAAAACCGAGGAAAGAATAGAAACAATAGTAATATTAGAAACCATTAATTGGGGAAGATAGATTTGTATCAGACTTGTTCGCTTGTTAGACGGTAGACCACATATTGTGCATCATAAATCTCTGATTACAAAGTATTTTATATAAATAAAGCCTAGGAAGATAGGAAACAAAAATAATAACAGAGAGTTGGATCTTGTGACGTAATTCGCCCTAAACGCATAGAATTACATGCTGGAATGTCGGAATCTATCGGAAGGGGTTTAACTGTAATGTGTTTGTGTAAGATATGAGAAAGTGGAAAGCCACGACGAAGGGAAACCAGAAGAAATGAAAGAACTATCAACAAACCAAAGCAACCGTATCGTTTTGTAGTTTAGCCAATGTAACGCAATCTGAGTTCTGCTCATCATTAAATCTATCCCAAATGCAGCAAGCAACCAAAGTTAACAGGACAGACATATTATAACGTACTGTTTGATGACATCAACTACCACCCTTAATGAGCTTCATCAATTTGCTCAACATGAACAACATGCTAACCTTTAGCCTTAACATTTTTGAGCAAAAAAACCAAGATCCATAGTCTCGGCTCATAGAACGCCAAACCAAAACAATAGAAAAGGAACATCGAGCTTCTTGTAAACTGTATTATTACATTTTAAATACTATCATCAAATCACCTTTCACAAAAACCTGTACGCAGAAAAATCTATTAAGACTAGAGTACCGAGAGAGCGCGTATCAGAAGAAGACTTTATTCCAAGGAGATATAAAGACTCAGGGCAAGGCTTAATAGGCATTGCTATATTACAACTATTGTTTAATAGTTAATGGCAGCGCAAATATTTAGAAAATCGAGGAAAACATTAGTAAAACGAGAAAACGCAGGCAATTCCTGCAGCATTTCAAATAAAAATATAAAAGTCTGATCTTAGGATCGTAACACGAGCTCATTTGTACATCACTCAACATGCCCTCCTCCTATTAGCAGGAAACGTATAGCTATACAACTTTTATGTCAGTTATTTCAATGTCAAAGGCCTGTGATGTAAGTAATTTGACGTTTCGTGATTTGTTGTGATATGATGTGGTGGATCTGTACATTACCGGTGGTGTGGCTATAGAGAAAAAAGGAAAAAATCCCTAGTTGTAAAAGTATCGATATCACTTCTCCTAGCTAATAGGCTATAGTAGTAGTGCTTATGATGGGCTACTTATCAAGCAAATGATCTTATATGAATTTATGTGATAAACCCAGCATGAAATTATTAGTGCTTCTTCAAAGTTCCTCTTGAATTTCATGTATGTTCCATTGAGAGAAATGAAATAGCCTGAGCAATAGTAGACAGTATGAAATACCGTAAAATGGTTGGGATGCGACTTAAGTAGGAGAATATATAATTGGACCATCACTCAAGACAAGATAAACAATATCCTTAATCTGTGTAGATAGCCAAATGGCCTATAGTACAAGTCATTATTTAATATTTTCTCTTGATATGAATTAACAGTCACTCCCGGTAGGAAGTGTCAACAATTAGCACTACGAAATAATAACAGCCCTCAAGGTTATCACAAAAAAGAATTAAAGTAAACAAGAAAAAAGACAGAGACAGGACAACAGGAGGAGGCTACGGAGAATAACACGAGGTCACTCAAGTTTAGTCTTGTTTCTGTCTGCTCTATTAGGTACTGTATGACTTATTAGAGTCAGTTAGTTGCATTATAAATGTAAATTATGAGCTGAGCAAACAAAAGCCCTATAGCCACTAACGCATTAAAAAGAGGAATTTGTAGTACTAAGGAAAAATGCCCCTTGAAGACATTTTACAATTAATGACTGTTAACTATAGAGTTATTATGGCAGTTAGAAGCCTACACTGCACTGCTTACATGTAGATAAAAGCTGACAATGAGTGGACGAGTGAAATAATTGTAAAATTCCTATTTTCTCTCTGTTAGCCATAGAAAACTACGCATATTTCTCTACGGTATATTTCTAATGGGTGTATGTATGTAGGAGAATGGATGTGTGCATAGTTATCTATGATTAAGTAATAAAAGGCAATGAAGGAAGGGGCAAATTAACGATGAAAAATATGTATAACATGAATTTCCTATTCACCGTATTACTTTTGTGAGTCCGTCTCCGTCTCCGCGTCCGCGCCTCTCGACATTAGGAGAGCTCAGGACAGAGCCTGTCAGAACTTTTTACCAAAAAATATCCTCAACCTGACTGCTTTATTATTATTATCATGATTATTATGATTATGCATAACACTTTGCAGAGGGAAATATATGACAACTAATCACACCAGTCATTTTGCATTATATTATACACAAAGTACTATCTATATAGGTATCATTATAAATGACTGTTCGTATATGTTTATGTGCATATAATATAAATTATATTGAGTATAAAGGGAAAAGAAAGGAGAAAAGTAACAATAATAGTGTGTAAGTACAAGAAGAGAAAAATGGGCTTCACTTGACATTGCGTCAGTAGAAAAACAGTATATATAATTTAACTGAAACAGTAGTAAAGAGGGGCAAGGCAGCAAGCTCGCTAGCCCACTCACTCCAACAAACGGGTCTCTGTTCTGTTGGGCGTGTGAGAAATTTAATTAATTAATCACTTAAGTCTTTAGCCTCTCATGAATATAACAACACAATAAACTTTAGGCATGCCATGCGATAAGATAATAAACTAATATTATGCAGCTACAGTTCTGGGAACATTTTACAAGAAACTGAACGATATGAGAACCATAAAACTTGGTAAACAGACAAATGTACGGATGGACAAGAACCTAGAGCTCAAGGAGACACTCAGATTTTCCTTTACTCATCCGTCGCATGTGAAGTGAATTGAATTTTTATGGTAGTGCAGATATAGCCGAGCATTAGACTTCTAATGCAATTATATTTCATACTCCACACACCAATACAACTTATAATAGGCTACGATACAAAACTTTATTACAGTACAACACTCGACTTTCGACTCACACACTCACATTCTTTCTTTGGATGAAACGACAGAGTACCGTTCTAAGACAATAATATAAGCTTTAACTAACCAACCTGAGAGTGAAGTCTTGACTTTCCTGACATAATACACGCCAAAACCAGGTACATTTATTAGCAGTTCGTAGTAAATACTAAATAATAGCTACCACTACCACCACACCACACAGCATCGTATATAGCCGTCTCTCTTACCTGTACTTATAGTAAAATTAACAATAACTCCACGAAGAATGAATAACTCGAGTCATAAATGTAAAGAATGGGCATGACAGTGCCTTCCATGTCAAAGGCCACATTTGATTGCTAATAATTAAGACTGCGGTCAGTGCTAACCGTTCAAATCAAGCAGTTAATTCCTTGGTGTTTAAACCAATGCAGGGAACAATCATAAAATGTTGTAATGTTATGTAAACTACAACTGCATGCCCTGGCCTGGAGAGGAGGTTATGCCAATCCAAACAAAAATCAGGTTTATATTGTATTTATGTGAATTGCAAAACGTCAATGCGAGAGCAAACTGTATTTGTATGTCTACTGCTCATAGATATTTAAAAAAAAAAACTTAGGTTGATATTACCGACAGGATTCTTAGATTCAGGAAGCACTACATGATATAATAATATACTTATAGCATTTCGTTTCACAAGAGAGAGAAAATTTTCTATGAAATATGTACTAATGTAACGCAAACTAATAAACTAAAGTCAAGAAGACGCGCAGTGAAGTAGCAAAGACACAGAAGAGTCGAACTGAGCAAATAATTTTATATATCTGTTCATCTATGCAGGTAGTAGATAGGTAAAGGTAGGTAGGTAGCTTTTACCTACAGCTAGCTACCTTAATGCAAAAAACACAGGAGTTAAGCTTTTAAACAACAAAACTCCTAATCTAAGTCATAACATAACATATGAATACTCTTGCGGTTTCATCGGTCGCATCACATTTCAGAAAAAATCCCGTGTGGTTCTCATGTAGAGCCATCAGGGAATATAAAGTACAGATTGTAGCTCTCTCTCTAATATCAAAATCCGCTCGTAGACTCATAATGTAAGTTATGTAAGGACAGAAGATTTACCTTTGCATTTAGTCGTGGTTTACTTTGGTTTTGTAGTGAACTGAGTGAGTGAGTGTCAGTCAGTAAGTTAACAAACACAACATAACAGCAAAATCACATCCCCGTGATGCATCCAAACAGAAAAACAAATAGAAACGATCTAGTTAGGTAGTCTATATGTTAGTATGACTTGCAGAGTCCCAACAACCAACCTCCATGCACTGAACATAATACAGTAACTGAAAAACAAAGGCCAATGTCAGACTCATTGTTAGACTAGGCCACGCCAGACGCAGACAAGACTCACTTAAGTCTGTCACAATAAAATATATAGTCGATACAATTATCTTCCTTTGCTTAGAAACCGTACTATCTACGACCGAGTCAAGTCAACTGGATTCACATTACCTAACTTATACTTTTTATCCGCAGCGACACTAATTGCAACCCTTTTCTTCCTAGAATCATTTCATACCTATGCACTATACTTGCCTACACCCTTTCAATCTAAAGACAATAATAATCAGGGAGAGAGAGAGAGACAGAGAACCAATTTCACTCGATAATGTACGTGTCTGAATAGAATGGACATTAGCCTGATTTTATACATTATCTCCGATTACATTTCCAATGAAACATCAAATGGCTAACCGAGAGCAACAGTGGGTGACTGATTTATAGAGCCTTTTCGGATAGCCACACACACTACAAATAATATTCTCAAAAATCTAATAAATATGACTTTGCACATCTTTGACTAAAGAACCGAATGCTTACACACAACATTTTTATACACACAACTCTCAGCTTCATGCTGTACTCCTTCATTTGGCATTAACCCAACTTGCGCATCATTAGATCCTGTTATCATATGAATTCAAAGATTTCCTTTGCAGCATCCTAGAAATCCTGACTTAAATGTGTGTATTCAACAAACGATGCATCTATATACACACACACACATACACACACGTACACATCAACACCAGACCACTAGTGCATCCTTGTGTATACTTAACTTTATGTGCATTGATAAGAAAATGCATAAGTAATAAATATTACGACTTAGGTTTTAGCAGAGCTCTACGAAGAGAAATAAAATAAAAGATATCTCTAGCTGTCTTCTCTCAATTTTCAATATGGATATTTTATGCATTAGCATAAGTAAGACAAGTATAAATAATGTTTTAATATCATCAGGATTCTAAACCGAAGCTGAACTTTAAAGCTCACACACTCTTATCTCTCTCTCTCAATCTATTTACTACACACATTTGAGATATTATAATATTTTTACTATGTATATATGTTAATGTATAGGTAATCCTCTTAGCCTCTTTTATTATTACGACACAGATAGAGTAGTGTACTGTATAGTTAGATTTGTTAGTGGTGGTATACTGGTAGTGAGTAGTGAGTGAGTGAGTATTACAACTATTTGTACAGTGAACAGTGTATCGGTTCGCGATTTAGATATCTGCATAATATAAAGCTAAGTACGATGAAATCACATTAAGAACGTTAGAAAGCTTACACAGATCTTCCTCCTCATTTGCATTTAAATTACTGTACTGATAGAAAAGGGGAATGATCATGTGCAATGCAACAAGTGCAAAACCATAGTTTACGATTTATCTAGCCCTACTATTTAATTTCCCACAGGATCACTAAGGAAGTCTCATCAGAGGAATCCACACTACCGCACCACACCGCAATGAATGACAAAAGGTTTCTGTATTACTGTTACTTTCGGCGTTTTAGCACCTCTCGTCTCTTTATCTCAAATGCTTAGCCTACAACATTACAACTGCAACTCTGACAAACCTACGAGAAGACAAGACAAGGTCGCCATCACAAGTCAAAGCAACTCTAGTCATCTCTCACATATTTCTCTATCTGTAAGAATATATCAGGGAATTCATCAAAACTACTGTTCCTTGAGCCAAAGTTTATCTGAATCACATTCATTACCCTATCTGACGATGATAATAAGATGATTTCTTCTACGATTATCAACTTCCACCTTTCAATTGTCACCATGCTCAACTGTACACTGACTCTTAGTTTTCCTCTACATATTTTCTCTCAAATATGTTTCTTTGATCTTTAACTATAGCTTTTCTTTCTACTGCACATTGCATCCTTGACATCCTACAGAAAAATACGACACAATACAATAACCTATAAAGCGAGATTAATCCCTTTAACATTTCCACCTACAAACAACTCTCTGGCATTTCACTCTATTCAAGTGTCAAATCCCAATCATACTTATCACATTACTTTTACAAATAATAGAACTTACGATAAATTCTTCAACTAATGAACACCGGCATAAGATTCACAGAATATGAAAGAAAGTCAAGGACTACATTCTAGCATTCATTATCAAGAGATGCACTGCAAACTCTGTAATTTAAAAAAGACAAATAATGATCTCCTCTTCTTCTAATACAAATATAGAGTATAAGAGAGACTCTTTGGTTTTCTCTCTCCCCATTATACTATGACTTGATGACACTGTCCCAAATACGGGCGAGCGGAAAATTATCTTAACAAGACGACAAAAGAATGCAAGCGTCCATTTACAAGTATAGTAAAACTTGTGAGGAATCGTCCACCGTGACATTGATCTAAAAATACGGCTGTTAGTCTCTCAAAGACCTGTCTTTGGTCTTCCCATTTGCACCATGACAAGACAATCATAGAAAACTAACAAAACTAATTCAGCACACATCCTTTCTTAACATAACACTTTTGTATATTTCTATTATTATTACTATAACCTAACTTATCTATAACAGGAGAAAAACACAATAGAACTATAGAACCCTGATATTATCTATCCTCTCACTCTAAATTATTCTTTTACCTTAATTTCTTCAACTACCTAAAGAAAAGCTCTAAACACTCATCAATAAAACTTGAAGCCCCTAATTGCAATAGTAGTCATTAAAGTAGGCATCATCACAAAATTTAGTCCATTCATTAATATTTCTATTAGGATGATGAACAAATAAAAAATCCTTGCCACTTTTTCTTCAGGTTAAAAATCATCCGTCAAAAATCTTTATCACGCGGAATGAACAAAGGTCTTTGATGGGCAAAGAGAAAAAACTATCAAAATAATTCTTGATAAGTATTACAAATGGGCATCGTTTACTGCTTGAATAGTAGAAGTCGTATAGTAATAGGGAGGAGGAGGACGTGCGTATGCGTAAAGCCAGGTGCGTAAGGCAAAGTGAAATAGCAAATGAAGGGCAATAACCATTTTAATAATTTTTATTATTTGAATTATGCGTGTGTACATTTGTTAACAATGGCGATATATGCAGTGCACTCAACCTGAAAGCACTAACAACTACCTATATACCTACTTACATATTTTATAGTTATCCTTATTAGTATGAAGAAGAGGAACTATAATTATGTGTCCCTACTACCTCATCACATCACACGGCTACTGTCTTGTCAAATAAACGCGGAGGGAAATAAAAAGGCCCATGTTGGGTTTGGCCCTAACAAAACATTAAGTTAACTAGTAAGTAGTAGCAGGACTCGTAAATCCACAGGTAATAAACATATCGTCGACTCAACAGGCCATACACTTGAGCTCACACATCCAAATCTCGTTGCACACACTAACTGATAGCAATTCGCATATAATTAAATCCCCCAAACATATCATAATGTAATATAACATAACTAGTAAATGAGCTTCCGTCAATCAATCAAAAGGCAAAGATGATTTTCCCCGACTGCAGTATAATATTTCTTTTTTACACACACATTAAAATATGTTTCGTATATATATGTGAGTGTGAATGTTGGAACTAGTAAAACTTGAGCTCTAAAGCGCTCTTGCTGTGAACCAACAAAATGGTAAAGGGCCAAGAGGTTTTATGTCCATAGTCCCGTTTCCCATATCACTTATCTATAAAATTTAGTTCTACATACTAACTTAAATATCATTACCATTACATAATATTTATTACGCGTTACATTTTATGGACTGTGTGAGTATAAACAGACGTTATTCCTAATGTTCTTTCGCTGAGAGAATGCAGAACCAGTAATAGTCATAGAGTCAAACTCAAACCTTACCTACATTTGATTCTGTGGGATGTATCTGTTGTAATTGCCATGTTTTTAGGTTGCTTGGCTAACATAACACTACTGCTAATAACTTGCTCCTCATTTAGGAAGAAGATGAAGTTGAAGTTCCTTATATCCTGTTTCATCTTCTCTCCTGCTGCGGTGTTAACACTAGCATCGCTCCTCTTAAGTCTTTCCTATATACCCCTACTATATGTTAATGTTCAGAGTAGATAGACAAGGCCATGCCAGGAAGCACATTAATAAAAGAACAAAGCCTATAGGTTAAGATGATGCCCAGAAGAACAGGGAAAACAAGAAAAAATGTTACTCTTCAGAATCACATGCCCGCTCCTTGCCGTAGACCAGGGCTATGTATCCCATAATCGTAAAACTGAATGAAGATTGCTCCTTTTTTATAGGCAGTTGAAGTTGTGTAAATCCTCAGCACATAACACGGTTAAGCTTTAATATCAAAAATGCAGAGGAATTCCTAGCGTTGCTTCGTTCCCAAGTTATTCATGCCTGTCCATTGCAGTACAGGTTAACAGATAGAGTTTCTTATGGGTTAAGACCTAGGTAGGTATGTTATATGCTAGTAGGTATCTGTACTTAACCTCCATCGAAATCCAACAATATCTTCTCACAGGCGATCTATGTGCATGTCGGAAAGGTACTGGACTCTGGAAGGAAAATCGACGCAGGCTAATGATGCAAATGGGAAGAATGTCGAAAAATGCATTTTTCCATTGCATCCTAAATGCAGTTATAATTGAAAGGCACACACACATACACATACACATCACATCATAACATGCATGTAGCGTAACTATACAAAAAGCAGTTATATCTATGTTTACACACATGACTACATTAATGATATTAGAGTGTGTTGTGTGGGACAAGGAGGACATTGGACGTAGAGGAAACACAATGCATAATAAAAGATAGTCAATAGGCACATAACAATAGTACATATGCATTTTTCTTAATTTTAATCTCACTGCTATATGACCGTGGAGAATTAAACTACCGAACTATGCAGAAACTGACAACTGTGAGTGTCACAACAGAAAAGTCCGTAATCCGTAGCTTACCAAACAAGTCCTGTCCTCTTCTAAACTATCTCTACTACACCAAACACACACACAAAGAGAAACTACTGCATACTACTTAATTAACTTACCTACTTACTTATTAGACTTTATGTAGATAACATTATGACTCTTTTACAGATCTAAACCATTCTGTCTGCAGAGATTTTCTACCCTCCTGCACAACATTAAAGAGTTTTAGAGCTGTTATTAAAGACAAACAACGTATTCTTTAAGAAGGCTACAACTACAACATGATCGTTAACGAAATCCGTTTTTGCTCAAATGCAAAATGCAATATTACTACATCATGACTTAATCTAGAGAAATTTATTACCACTTTAAAAGAATATCATTGCATAGTTGTCTAGAGGGAGAGGAAGAAAATCACTACGTTTTGGCCATACCTTATACGTACTACTTTGAAGAAGATGCAAAAAAAATCCGCATAATAAAGTTGTTTGTTGCAAAATATTCCGCAAAAATGGCTAGTTTGTTGCTTGAGTGAAACTTACATGCTTTCCCTATCCTCCTTCTACACAGGGTGGAATTTAATCTCTTATATAGTGCGTCTATTACATAGTGTACATCACTCCAGACACACAAGTTAGGTACAAGTAAGTAAGGAGCAAAGTAGCAGTGTAAGTGTGGAGTACTAGATACAGCAAGTGTGCATTATGTACTCATAAACAAAATAATAGCACTTATTACATTTTATTACAAGAATCACACTGCACCTGTGTGGAATGCAGGGGCTCAGCAAGTAAATGACAGTAAAACAGTTTACTATTGTAATACCTTGTAAAACACTGTATAATAAACTTTTTTGCGAATGCTGGCAGAACAAGGAATAGTACTTACCATTTGTATTACAATTAAATTGATTTCATTTCTATACTAATAGGTGTTACTGTTAATGTTGTCTGATACGTTCTCATTACTACATTAATAAACTTTGGTAGACGAAGAAGAGTTGTTTTTGTATCACTGTATCACTTTTCAAAGAAAAGTACAAGTAGCTCTTCACAAAGCCGTGAAACGGCGACCAAGATTCTATTTAGATCACTTCTGTACGCAAAAGGTTAGGAACCTCATCCTCAATTTTAGCGCATCTTTCAACTATGAGTTACGCGTAAGCTCTTTCAGATAGATAATAATAATACAAGGAATTTCATTCTATATAATATATCGAGAGTTGAGTTGTACTATTGTAAAGATCTCTCTTGTTGCCGTGTGTAATAATACTACGAGTAAAGAAACCAACAATGTATTACATCACATACAGCTATTTCAGTTAAAATAAAACAAGGCAGAAAACCCACAGGAAATCATCAGATAGACAATCCTGTCATCTCTTTTCCTTTCTTTCCTCTCTCTCTCTCTCCCTTTACAATCTCTAATATTTCATCTTAATCCTTTTTCCTTATTTTAAACGTACATTAGTGCAGACATTGCCAAAAATTCATTAAGTTCAGTTAGTTGGAGTCGAAAGACTTATACAGACGATTGCTAAAGACTTATTCAGACAGTCCTTTTAATTTCACAGCCATGCATATCCATTCCATGACCTTAGATCATCATTAAGCAGTTTTCCATACTTTGTCTACGTCTTTTGTTCATCTTTTCATTAGCAAAAACTGCATAGTTATACATACGTATTAAGTAATAGGAGCAGTGATACATTTAATAGATAAGCAAACCATAACATTAAATAACGTTGCTTCCTTCCGGTGATCCATACCTGAAGACATGAAAGGGCAAAAAGGACTATGCTACTAAAACTACTAACGCCTTCATACATCATAGCAGAAACTTAGGCATTGCACCATTTTATTCTTTTAAAGTATTAAATTTCACGTTTCCCCCCGACGTAATTAAAAAACTACACGCAAGAAAGAATTGAATACATGCTCATTTCTTAAGAGTCAGACTTTCTTAGGAGTCAAACGTACTTTGTTTCGGTTTGCACGCGAATCTCAAATAAAATAGGATGGGTAATCCATCCCTAGTATTTGTAATGGTAACAAAGTAAATGACTTCGCTCGGATTTGGTCGACTAGAGGAGTAAAACAGTTTCTTGTGTATAGCTCTGCTTGAATAATAACTCTTTATGTGATGTCATTCATTAAATAGAACACGCTACTATTCTGTGTAATGATCTACTTAAAGCATAAATTAAATAGAATACAATAGCCGTGAATATTAATGAATATTTTGACCTGACTCTAGCGTGAATGAGCACTAGAGACATTAAAGGAGAGCCCGACAATCCAAAAACTGCACATCCCATCATTTAGCATTGACGGGATACCTACTTGATAGAGTTACAATTGAAACTTGATATAATTGCTCGCTGTACTAGAAACAATTTGCATTAATTAAAGTCAGAGCACGAAATCATAAAATTGATGTTCGGATCTCTTCTCCTCTATCCTACATTCTTTTTATTCTTCTTCTCCTCTCTCCTCTACACACTTTACAGATATATTATACGTAAGTTGCATTGCAGTTACGGTTTCAAGCGTATGTCAATCACATTATAACATTTCATGCACAGGTTAGAGAAAATGTAAAAGAACCATCACCGCAACGGATATCAAAACTAAAGTAGCCTTTTAATTTAACATTTCCGTAAGAATCTCTCATAAACGCACATCAGATAGAAACTAAAGTGCTGCGCTGTCCGGAAACGAATGGGAGATAGGCGATGTCTGTCTGTACTTTACTGTACATATATTAATGTATGCCTCCTACTCTATCAAATCAACAGAGGATCAAGATCACTCTGTTTTATTATGAGTTATGCAACAATCTGTTAGCATACTGGTACTAGGCCATAGTATAAGTTGAAACTTGTGTCAAACATCAAGCACTGCCCTTCAATAGTGTTTACGCGATAATCTCTGGCTTTTCTTGTCTACCGCTTTCAATTAAAATCCCGGAGACTTCCAACTTCTAACCAAGGCGAAAGAGAAGTGAAGCCACCCACTCTGCTGAAAAAAAAAATCAGTTAGAAAATCAAGCAGTTAAGTTACGTTATGTCTGAATGTAATGGTAGGCGATTTAGAGAGAATTGCAGCGAGGTGACTCATTTATTCATTCATGGTCACCTTAATTCGCTAAAACTAAGGTAGAGTTTAAGAGAGGAGAGAAATCTACACCTTATTTAATTGACTGGTTTATCCTGCCTTAGTGTTTTAAATGTTTTCACACACGGAAATGAAGGTAAAAACCGATGTAACTAGATTAAAGGGTGCTCTTTGCACTGACTGCAGCCCATTTTATTTAGACTTGGGCACGACACGATATGCAGGCACACAGAAAAATTAAGTATAGGTTCAGGTTACTGGTCAAACTTGCATCAACCAAACAAAGTTTTTTATCCACACGTGCCTGCCACTACTAGGGATTTTGCTATGCATCAAAGACATAACCACCTACCTATTCTAACACTCCTCTTGACGACGACTCTTCTGTAGTCCGTAATTAAGCAAATCTCGACTCCAAATAAGGTGTTAAACGCTCTGAGAGTCAAAACAATAATTAATCCCTCAGGTGAAAAATTACTGAGCTCATGCATAACATTTCTTGCATTCATTACAGAGAATCATGTCATCTTCTGCCTTCCTCTACTTTTTCTGTCCTCTCCTGCAGTTCACATCACAGAGACTCTCACACAGATGATAGTGACTGAGGCGAAGAGGCACCTACATATAAATTTGTATCTTATGCACAAAACTTGGCCAATACCAATCTGCCTGCACGCAACTAAAACAACACCAACAAGCAACAAGTACTAAAACAGTTACGATACGAATTAACGTCTACACTCATAATAAATACTATGCCAAGTATGTACATATCTGTATAGATAGAAATGCACAGACATTACTCCAATCTGTCCTGTTCACTCACAACAACATAACATCACATCATTAACATTAACATCCCTCATCATCTCAGGTGGACTGAATGCATCTCTTGACTTAATTCCATTCCCTAAAAATTCCGAGCTCATCTTATCGCATTATATTACATTAGATGCACAATCAAAATTACTCACACGAAACTGCCGAGCAGGTACTTAGCATTCCATCCCACATCTTAATTTGGGTGTAAACATAAATAGAATGTGTGTCAGAGTAACACCACAACAGGCGAGATGACACTGATTTGATTTGATCTGACCTGACTTTTATTTAATGTAGACATCTAGTGAGGTCACACCGTTTCATTCTATTCAATTTCTAAATAATTTTTCTAGTAGGTAACTCTTCGACACATGTATTGAATTTTCAAATGCAAGTCAGAGCAAGAGAGTAATAATAATGCCGAGAGATCTCATTCCTACATTCCATACACAGATCTGCACTTAAAAATACTAATATAGTAACTTCATCTTCTTATACAGGACATATGCACAATATATTATAAGCATGTTGCATTATTACTGAGTTGAGGACATTTTTTATTCTCAATCTATTGGCACTGCATTGTATAATGAATGACTAGTGCAGCGACAAGTGCAACGTGAAATTATTTACAGGAGAGTAAATTGCATCGACGCTATTAGCGGTTTAAATTGCATGGCATGGCACGGAGTGGAAAGCTGAGAACGACCGAGTGCTACTTTATCAGAAAGAGGATGGGGAAGAAACTCACGGGAGTTCAGTCAGTTCACTTTACTTCTCATCTCTCAGAGACTCTCTCAGTATAGAGAAAAAGGAAGGACTAGCGTGATTGGCCATGACACACCACATATCCCCAATTATACGGACAACTTCAAGATATACAAGCACATAAAAGACAATTCCCTCCATACACCATTACACTGCATACTAAATATACTGACTGAAACAAAGATAACAGTAGCGATGAGATCTCTTTCGATTTTCACGAACTATCCTAGCCTCCTACTATAGCATATCTCAAATATCTCCCATTCGACAACTACTAAAAAATTCCCTGGCCAGGAGCTATAGATAGGAGGGCATGAGAGAATTCCCTTAATGAACGCAGAAATCCTCCTATAAAATTGCAAATGCACCAAATAGGACGAAAAAGTCCAAAGGATGCATCTATGTACATATGGAAGAGACTAAAGACACGTGAAAGACGTAAACTAACAATAAGAAAAACTAAGTAAAGCAATGCATTTTGTGGGGGGGAGGGGGAATGGGAAGGCTCTCCTCGAAAAGTCAAGTCAAGACAGTATGTTACAGATATCGGGAGATAGTTAGGCTAAAGGGCAACGGCCTGTCTGTCCACCGAGCATAGCATTCATTTCAAAGCAAAGGCAGCTAGCTACTATGTATCTCTCTATCTGCACATTCTACACACACACAGAACGTAAAAGAAGAAGAGTAGTACCAACCAAGGCAAGGTATAAGGAAGCCTTGCCTGGTAATGTAACGTAAGGAAGGAGCATCCTCGGCTCTTCTCCTACAACAACTAACTGGTAGCAGCAAATAACTAAAGTAACTAACTTTACTTTAGTCCGTAAACTAAGTGAGCCTAACTTAACTTGCATTAAAGTTATTGTTGGTGAGCTCTAGCTTTAGCACCAGAGCATCAGACCAGGTAGTAGGCCCAATGCCAATGCCAACTACTTAGAGGAAAGGAAGGAGCAGGAGTGTTAAGCCAGGTGAATATCGTCACATTGCAAAGGTAAGCAAGGTAAAAGACAAGGCTGCTGCTGTAGTATACCGATACGGAGGAATGGGGTACGCACATTGACCAACAGAACAACCCCTTCTTCTCGTCTTCTTCTTTGCCTGCACTCAGAGAGCACATAGGAGAACTGTGGCCAAACTACCTTGCATTACGTATTTCTGTTGTAGGTAACTCATCTAACTAACTGTTCACACAGGTGGAAAACGACTTTAAAACTTCAGTCTCACACTTTTCTCCCTCAGTCACTCATCGTCACTCATCAACCCACATCAATCTCATCTGTGTGTTTCTCCGTCCTGTGTTTCATTCATTAGTCGTCCCTCGACGAGACAACACACACACAAGACAACAATCTTAGAGAGAGAGAGATAGAAGAGCCACCAAAAAAACATTCAGCTATCCGTAGTGAGTGACTAGACTTTTGTGAAAATCATTTTCTGTGCAATCTCATTGAACTGTGGAAAACAAAGGGATTTTACAGTAATTTTCTGACACCCCGGGAAAATTCGAATTTTATTTTCCATTTCTTTTTTGACGCTTGTCTTAGTCAAGACGAGTTTCTTTGGACTAAGAAGAAAGAATTTTTTGATTTTACTGTGAGACATCGCTGCATCTTCTTCGACGAGGACCGAAAAACAACCTGTTGGCATCATGCATAACGCAAGGTAAGGCAACGCCATGCGTCCTTTCATTTCTGAATAATAGTAACTATCTCATTAGCGAAGAATTTATGCACGAAAGTGCGATGAATGAGTCTAGAGTAAATAGATGCATTGTGCTGGTGGAGGCACAATGCTGAGCTACCGTTTTACGTGCTAATTTATTGCGCCAACTTGTCAAATTACGTTTTTCGGAGAGGGTGACAAGACAACTGTCAAATCATGGCTTAAGGCACATGCAAATAGCTTAATAGCACGAGAGACTGATAGATTAATAGGGAATTGAGGATGGGTAGTAATCGTAGTAGTAAATAAGGGAGAAGTGAAGAGAAGAGTCTAGTCTGGTCAACTTCTTCCAAGATGAGTCGTGTAAAAAAGCGGCAGGAAGAGAGACCCTGCTGAGAGTCAGTTGAGCAAGTCAAACGAACTGAGTGAGTCCAACTGATCTGAAGTCAGGTAGTAGAAGAGAATGCATAAAGATAATGTTATCGTCATAATATATGCATCCCCGTCCATAGAGCTGTCAAACTAACCCGAATAAAGGATTCCATTACATTCATCACATTGCTCAAATCTTTACTACTTACTTACTCTAACGTAAACAAATCTACGTGAGGACATCATAAAATCAAATAAAAGTGCATTACTTTACAGATCAATTTACATTTTATAAGGAGGGTTCCGTTTTCTGACTTAACACTAGCTACCTATTTAGTTTTCGACTTGATTCTGTCAGTCTCGTCTGCTGGAAGGAACTGTATTGCTCTCTTAACTAGTGCACATCAAAATAGTAGTCATAAAAAGGGTGCAATTCAGATGCAGAGCAGATAGGAATTTTAGTAGCAGAAGCAGAGAGACATTCTTTTGGATAATGTATGAGTAGCAAGAGCAGGTAGTAGGTAGGTTGTCTACTGTTACTAAATCGACATGATGTTACATATGTAATCCTAACTGCAGATAAATACATAAATAAATAGACACATATCTTTTGAATGCCTGATAAAAAGTGGTAGAAAAACTTAAGGCAGTGCATAGTAGCCTAGATAAAGGCTACAGATTTTATTCGCAACATTTTTTAGCGTTCAAGTCTACGACAATGCATTAGATTACTTACTTAAGGTAGAGAAAGAGAGAGAGAGAGAGAGATAGATAGAAGGATAAGGAAGACGGTCACGCAACAATTGCGCATCCAATGAGTGTATTCAACTAAAGATAAGAATATCCAACACTTATTGTTCCTCTCGCTCTACTATGTTATGCATTGTTATTTATGCAGCAACTTTAGACATGTAGTAGTGTCGAAGTGTTTTATTCATCCTGTCATTTCAATATTAAAGCCAAGGAAAGCAACTCAAGTGAAGCTCAACCAACGCTAATGCACTTGCAGCGATTACGACTACGCTACTAACGACTCACTCACACTCTACACTAAATAAATACCTACTACCTATCGCTATTAATCTGTTTAAGGATGACACGACAAGGAAAGGAAAGCTTGCACTAGAAAAAGACAACTGTAGATATTCCGAGATGATACAATCGGAAGGATAAGCCTCTTCTCTGTGTACACAACAACAGTCAGAAAAGAGAGTCCAGCTAGACTACTATAAACCAGAACAACTTGTAAACTTGTCGTAGTAGTAGCAAATGTTAGACTTGCAGATGCCAAACAAAACGAGAAAGAGGAGCGAGAGGAAAAAAATTCATATGCACAGAGATATAAATGTACTTTGGTAGTAATAGCCTGTGCATTAGTATTATTATTAATGTTAATTCTTGGGCGAGATTTGCATAACCTAACGTAACCGTAACACAGTGGAATGTCCTACAGAGGAACAAGAGTTGACAATCAGCAATATTTATCTGCGAGTAAACTCTTTATCTCCACTGAACCTCGTACAAGCACAATTCAGTTATTAACTCATGTTACTCAGTAATTTTTATGTGACTTACTGCATTTACTGTAGATTAATTATATTTTGGTGGAGAGGAGCTTTTCTCTGTAATTAGCTAGGTTGAACGAAAGCCAAATCAATTTTATATGCACCATCTTTGCATTTTATGGGCTCGAGAGTTTTACTTAATTAGCACCAAGTGAGTTCTGACACTTTTAACCTACAAAGCATGACCCTACATTACCCACTGTACAATCCCTGAGGTTTAGCTTCAGTTGGCACGAATTAAAATCGGCTTGACTCAGCTTAATTTGATTTGAGTCGACTTGCACTATCAATTAGAATTAAATTACGGAATTTGTGAATGAATTAACTTATCTACGTGCCCTACTCCAACCACAAATGCATATAATAGACTTACTTTAGTAGATATACTGTTGTGTATTAGACACTGCTGCATAATTTCCTATAATTTCATTTCCGCTCCTATTGCCCTTAATGATGCAAACGTGAGGTTGCCATCCTAAATACACATAAAAACTTGATTTCATTAGACAAACTTAATCCTAACCTTACCTAGCACTAGCATTAGCGTTAACTTCATGGCTTAACTAACAAATTAACTTCACCTATCGATAGTAAAATACATTCATGTATCGTATAATGAGCGAAAAGCCAAGACCGAAACGAAACTAAACCGATACAAGTTACACTTACACACATAGACAGGCACTTGCTATCTCCATATCATCGTCAAGATATTCATGTGTGTGTTTGCATGTTTACAATTTAGTAGAGAAAAATCCCAAGCCGACAGACAGACAAGAAAGACCCTCCTTTTTAATCATATTATTTTCGACGTAGGAAGGGAATTACTACTAATAACTTTTACAAACATAGCCATCGCTGTTCGTAACTTGTTATTAGTAGTGTTAATATTCGAGTTTATTATTTGCGGAGTGATGATGATGCATGAAAATCTAAGCCACATTAGTTAATAAATAGCGAAGTGATATACTGTTTTCGTTTCTCTCTGGCCGAAAGTCAAGTTGTTGAATAATACGGAGATTTATGAGAATTCTTTAAAAGGAATTACTACACGGAGGAACCGCTATTCCAAAAGCGTCTGACAATGAGAAGAGGCAAGGTTAGAGAAACTGACAAAGCAATAAATTAATACTACCATAAACTGGTATTATAATCTAGATTTAGTACTCTTCTTCTTTCGTTTACGCATTATAATTGCCAAGGTTCTCATTCTCAAGCTAGCTCACTCATTGTCAGTCCAGTCCTGTTACTTTTATAGTAACTTACTAAATGCATTAGAACAGTTCTAAGTACTAGAAGTAGTTTACTAATATCCTGTCTTCTATTACTATCAACTATTTATCTGCTAGAAAACTGCTCCATGTTTTTAATTACAACTTTTCAGTCTACCCGCCCAGTACATATAAAAATAGACGAATAATAGAAGTAAAGTACTGTACTGCCTTGTTTAGTCCTCATAGTCGTAGTTGGTTGGTAGAGGACAGGAATGCGTTTAAAATGACTACGACAACGAATTTCCATTTTCCATTAGTTAATTTAGAACAGGAAAGCATTGACATCCCATTTGAGTCAAGTCAACTGAAAGAATGCAAAATCCAATGATGCACAACGAAATGACTTCTTCTTTCGCATATTCTGAGTCGACTTGAGAAAATGTTCCAAATCGCTTCCTTAGCATATACATTATTATGCATGTCGCAACTCTCTGTCGTATTAGTACCTAAGTAATAAGAGGATGAGAGCGGGCCAAGTCCCTGTAGTCTTGCACCTTGTACCATTAGCACTTGACAACGACAATAAAGTTGAACGTAACACTTAAAGCAGAGCAGTCAGTGTATTTGTCTCCTTTGATTGTAAGTTCGACAGTTTCCCGACGAAATGGCAAGTCAAGTCGAATTAAAGGGATAAAAAGCTTGTCGTTTAGCTTCGGAAGACACTAAGTAGTTTTTCAACCTGAGAGTTGTAGCTATTACTAATGCACAGTGTAAAACGATCAGTCTCCATAATATTAGAAAATAATGTAATATTGTTTTACACATTGTGAGTTAAGTGAAGGAAGAGAGCAAATGCACGCGACACAGAACTCAGATTTCTAACTTAAAAGGGAATTCGGCTCGGCTGAATGACTAAAGGAATCTCAGCATGTATCTCTTACATTTGACTTCAGTTGAATGAAATAGAAACACTTGACAGTTTATTTCACTTTGCTTCGACTACAATAATGCCTATGTTATAGCGAAAGAACAGATTTTAAGGAGACATAGCCCATATATAATACAAACATAATATATAATAATAATAAGGATTCCAGAGAGTATGACATGATCATCGCAGCATAATCGTAATAATAAGCATTGGCTTTAGAGTATAAAAGTGTTAATGTGATGAAATGATGTATGTGCATTGCCCCTGGAACCGTCGACAGTAAATATATCATGCTCAACTCACTTCTTCACATCCCATCACACAAAGTCGACAGCATCACTTGACTTCACTTGATTTTCCAACGCTTTGCTTTAGTTAATCATTGAGAAAGGAGTATTGAGTTACACTTTACACTTGCGTACACTCTAAAGTGAAACGATTTTGTTGAGTTGAGTGAGTGAATGAAGGAGCTTTATGTACTTTATTCTTTGCCTCATGCAGAATTGTCGCAAAACATCATTTTACAGGCGTGACAACTTTGACAAGGCTCTGACTTCAGTTCTGAGAGTCGGCTTTGACTTTTTACTAAACGTACAATACTCTTAGAGATATGCCGCTCTAGCGCTCTACAATGAGATTTCAGTTTAAAGTCATTACTTCACTTTGTTAGCAGACAGAGAGAGAGAGAGGATAATGTCAGGATACAATTACAAATAGGTACATCTATGCATTCCTAAAAGCTATCCTAGACTAGATAATAGATTTCAAGATTGGATTTGGGATGAACGTAATCTCCGTCATGATGATACACTTTACTTATTCCAGAAATTCTAACTTTTCCCTTCCTTGACTGTTGAAATGGAAAGAGTTTTCTCTGCTATTGTTAATGCACTAATAATGGTTGGCATTTAGTGCAATAAAACCTATTAATACAGACGAGTAAAAAATATAACGTTGCAGACTAAAAAGTAGAGGAAGTGTCGGACACTAATTTCTGTCACGAAATGACAATTGAGAATTATTTTGTTGTGTTCTCCATAATAACCTGTCGACAGATTTGACAATGACTTTAGCCTTTGGCCCTTTGGCTAATAATTTGACAAATATGTTCTAGTATCATTTATGTAAAGGAAACCAGGGCATGGCAGACGGAGCGAAGCGAGGCAGACCAAAGCAAGTTAGGGATCTTCTTTAGATAAAATTCATATGCGTTTCTTCCTTTGTCAAGTGAAGGAGATAATCTCGAGGATAAGTCTTGGATCTACTAGATAAAGCAATATAGCTCAAGTTGACGGGCCTGGTCTGAGTTTACAAAGACATTACCAATTCAAATGAGATTCACAAAGTTCGAATAGACTAAAGGAAGGAAAGAGAGAAAGAGGGTATAATCGATCTCCGTATGCCGTCTATTCATTACTTTGATTCCCTCACTCATCTCCTCTCTAATCTTCTCATCTCTTAAGTAAGTACACAGGACACCCTAATATAATAAAATAGCGCCCTGGAGTGTAGTCATAAAATGATGATTGAGATTCCCATGCCTAAGTAAGTAAAAGACTAGTCGACTCTCGTCTGACCAAGAAAGTCTTCTGTCCTCTTCCTTTACTTTACTTTATGAGAGTACTAAAACTCCTTTACATATCCACAGGTAAATTCTTAGATTTGCATTAGCATGCATATATATCATCCTGTCCTATCATCCCATCCTATCTTCAGCATAATAAGTAGAGAGTAAGTAAAGTAAGTAATTCAACTCATGTGCTTTATAGTTATTGTGTCTCTCGTATAAGGTAATAATAATATCCTAGGCAAAATAAAAAGACATAGAAACATCCTTGTGAATATTTTCGCTAAGGAAAGAAGGAATGTATGCATTGGAGAAGGCTAAGTATATATTTAGGTAAATTGAGATATAAATGGGTGGTAAACCTACAAATGCACAATGGTAATGATGAGAGCTCAATTTACCCACAGACAAGTCAGCAGACAATCCACTTTGCGAAATGAGATCACCGGGAAGGGAATTTTCCATACATACCTTTCATACTCTCTCATATTATTATTGTCCTTTTAGATACCTATCTACATATCTACTTTGCTAACTAACACAAGTTGTATCTAGAGCTAGCTACGTATGTATACGGCATTAGTTATTTATGCATATATCTTATGGCAGTGGCATAGCTAAACCAAAAATTCATGTCTGCAATAGTTAATCAGCTTAAAGGACGACAAGGCAGAGCACAGGTGTCCGAGTTCCCAAAACAGAATAGAATATAATCCGTGTTAGATAACTGTGTGTTGGTCATTTGGTTAGACAAGAGAAGGGGATGCATTTAATGCACTGAAGCCTAGTACACTTCTCCTCCATTCCACACAATAAATACAATACAAACACACTAAGACATGAAACATAGGTCACACGCCGAGCACGACAAGACCAACATACCAAAGACAAGACAAACTAAACTCTTCACAAAAACATTGCATTTTCTGATGGGAGAAAGAAAAGAAACAGTACATTTTGGTCAGTCTTCGTCGTCCGCGAAAAAAAAAATCCCATCACCCGCTGACCCTATAGGCAAGCTGAACAGAAAGAGAACATCATGTCTGAGCCATCACACACAATGTAAAGTCGAGATCAGTTCATTCAGAGTTAGTATGACGGGGCAAGGTGATAGTCAGTTCGGTTCAGTCGTTAACTTGAGTGAGCTCTTGGTACTTAGAAGAAGAAGAGTTAACTTGACGTCAGGTTTAAGTTGACTAGCCATGCCATGACCATTCAATTCTGCCTTTTTCCTCATCTCCTATCATTATTATAACATAATCCGCAACTAACTAACTAATATAAAGTATCACGGCTACAAACTTACTTAGATGAGGATGCAACAACAGACACACTTAGCGGTTCACACTTGCATAATAGAATTTTACGTGGAATACCTACTACCACGGAAAAACAGGATAGTACAGGATATTATCGTCATAAGCATATTAGACGGACAATAAAGCTCAGTTCACTAATAGTATTTGGTATTTAGGAGAGTATGACATTTGATATTAGACAGAGTCGAGTCGAGGATGGCCACGCACAGCACACCACGCCACAATATCACCTCTTTCTCCATTCACTAAGAATATTAGCCAGTTTATCGTGTCTTGTCAGTAGTGTTATAAAGTCTTGTTCGACTTGACCCTTCCGCTGCTTATGTTTAGTCTAGGCGCTGGCTATCCCCCGGAAGTTACATCACACTTGAAACATTTATCATACTCTTCACCTCATCTCTTCTCATGCATATGTCCATTATCTCATTTATCATGGAATATCACATTACATTATATTCTATTTGCTCACCTCACGACTTCCATTCACAACTTACAACAGAATTAATCAGTTTTTTTCTTTTCGTCTCGTCAAACCTCAGAATCACAGAGAATGACTGCCCCTTATAAGGTCTCTCTCTCTATTTTTTTAATAATATTCATTCTTCAATTCCCTTCACTTGACTTTTCTTATCCGATAATCATTGGTTTTCATTTTAGTGCATTTATCTCCAAAGCATGTGTTTTCATCCCAATGCAATCATCATAGCCTCAGATATCTGTCTGCATAATCTATTATCTCCATAGCTCTATACGCATACACAAGTATTGTCAATTTTGCTGAGTCTTACTTTGTCTGCTCTCCGTCTGTGACCAACGGGTCCAATTTTATTTTCCGGAACTCTCTCAATAGTCCCTTTCATTTATTACAAAAGAATTTCATGATCTGTCATGCATACGGAATCTTGTGCTGTGTTTGTTATCTACCCACTTTATTTCGTTGCACACACACACACATGTTACAAGTTACAATGCACACACATATGCAATTCTGTAGCGCCACAGCGCCAGTAGGGACCAGGGAGCATGAAACGGTGGAATGTACAACATTCTTACTAAACCATTCATTATTTATTCGAGAGACAAGGATTTGTATGTATTCTGTAGTCATCTATTTAAGTAACTCGAGATATAATTTTTTTTCTCGTCTTAAATATGCTCTACCTACTTGATGTAGAATTTAAATAGTTTATGCATTTGTGCATTAAACTGTTTTATGTAGAAATGACTGGCTTGATGAAATTCTGAGTATTAGATACAAGAGAGTTGGCAATGAAAATATTTAATCCTTCTCGTCATCAGTAGAAAATAGGATGTTATCCTATCATATCAACTTTCTTTATTCCTGAAGGTATTAGCGTATTAGTATTAAAGGCCATAAATACATCTTATAAAGAAAGAGGAATTAGCTAGCGATGCTTTACATTAGAGCTAGACATAGACATAGTAAAGCAATCCGTCTGTAAATAAGATCAAAACGTCTTTCTGCAACAATAGATTTTATTCATCCATGTGATAGGATGTAGTAAACAAGCCTAGAGGGCTACTAAATAATATATACATTGCATAATGCAATGTAACTGCTAAGATGTCAAACCGAGCCCAAAACTAAGTGAAGGAACAGAGAATCTCGTTCGTGTGTTATGTATCTTAATCTAATCTTTAGAAAGATTAACTGACAAAAGTTACAAAGAGAATTATTGCTGCATTGAGATGCAACTGACCTCACGTAGGTACGTTATGCCTTGTTTCTTAGACCGAGGGCTATGTATTTATGTCCACAACTATGTACAGTAAGTAAAAAGACGTCACATAATTCATGAGGATTTTAGCACGGCCCTTCATCCACCAATTGATATCAATTTGCAGAAAAATCCACAACAACGCCTACTCACATTTCTTCCTTTTCGTTCTCGACTTGTCGAGATGGGATCTGCTCCACTCTGTAATTCAGAATTTAACTCTTTGTGTTTGTATTACCTACTTATTGAATTATATTGAATTCACAACTACGTTTTTTAATATTCCAATTGAATTGAAATACACCCTATCAGTGTAAAAAGCAGTGGCATAACAAAGCCGGATGTCACGGGTCACGTATTCTTTGCTTACCATGATTTCATTGCCATTGAAAGGAAAGGGCGGACCCTTGCCCATATGTATGTAATAAAATAACTTAAAGCTCCAAAGCATTGCTCGAGAATTTTTTATTCTGCCAACGGGACTTTTGCTTGTTATGTTGTGTTAGTTGCATTCATTGAGAAACGAAGGAACATCATTCAAAGATACTACACACTCACATCACATTATTCTGTTGCGAGCTAGCTAGCTCTATTAACTAATAATATTGTAACATCGTATAATAGAGCATCACATTAACAATTACATTCTGCGTAGTAGTCGAATAGCCATTTGAATAAAAAGAAATTCGACAATTTCTACAATAAATGTCTGTGCATTGTACTCTGCTCTGTGAACAACAATGCAGTAGATTATTTAATATGTCAAGCCATGTAGAGGTACGGCACAACATGTAAAAATCCAGTAGATACTCATGAGATAAAAGAGACAAATAGATAGAGAGAGACAGGCAGGCCGGACAGTACAAGACAGGACATTTGGGTAATGTGATGTAATTTACTGTGTTTCGTCGTAAATTGTTGTTGTGTGGCCGTAGACTTGACTTTGACTCAGCCTGCCTGGTGTGTTCTCCCGGCCATTGTATTCATATATAGGCTACTCAGGAAAACTATTTGCCAAAAAAGAGCATTTGTTTCGAGCACAAGGAAAAATTGCAGTTATGCTTCTCAAAAGCATTGTTTACGGGAATCATGATGATTATATAAAAGAGGAATTAAAACACAGAGGAAACTGTAGCGTATCTTTTAACTACACGTTATCTATAGTCTATAGGACTGGCAGTAGAACGTGCATTAACAATTTAGGCTGCAGTTTACCACAAATGAAATATATTTCATCGAGCTGTGGCCACTAGTGCAGTTAGACTCTAGTGAGTCGAAGAAGAAGTAGAAGAACATGATAAGATGACGAAGGAACAATTTAAACTAGAGTATCGTAGTTACAAGGAAAAATGCATCGCTCTCCTATCTCATTTCATTACTAAGGCCAGCCGTGCACTTCACATAAAGTCTACCGTTTTCATTTCTCCGAATGATTAACAAAGGAGAACAGAAAACATGTAAACACACTTACAAATGTTGAATAGCAATGATGATGTAGTGGAAGGAAGGAAGAAGAAGAAGAAGGGAGATGGCCAAGCCAAAAAGATCTAGTAGGAACTCATCCTTTCTCTTCCCATTTTCATCTTCTCCCGTTCTATTCATTGATTTTTTTTTCGTTACACATCCACGAGGCTGATTGTGAGTCTGACTGAAACTGAGCTGAGTTATAAGATTAGTCAAAATTGGCCTCACTCTCGTTATGATGTAGGAATCTGTAGGAAAATTATATGTCTAGCTCTAGGAATCATGTCCAGATTCCGATTCACAAAGCATGGCAGTTACTACTACTTACTGCTATCGCAATTTCCGATCCAAATCCAACTAGAAATTCGAGGCAGTAGCCAAAAAGCAAGTTTACTATCATTTATATAGATAGTGGACCGTTTGAGAGGAGATCGTTGCGAACGTGCTAATAGTCTATGTTTAAGGAAATGCTAACTATACTGTTTAGCACAGATGTAGTACATACACCTATAATAAAGGTAAATAAACAAAATAAAGATTCATCACGGGAAAACGGAACTTACTCGTACTGGGCGCATGCATGCGTGTCCATCATTTCAAATATAAGCATCAGTAGTAGAACATCACACAGCGTATCTCTGACTATGTACACAGAAACTATACATGCATCTAACTTGTATTGTATGTTCATAGTAGAGAGATGAGTAGTAGCCATAGCTAAACATAACATAACTTCCCTTACTTCACAATTGCACCTGTCAATTACGTTGGCTGGACTTGACTTAACTATGCGTTACGTTAGGTACACAACGATTACCGGTAGCTCCTTTTCTCGAGTTTAATGTAAACAGTTCGTAAAGGAATGGACGGAGGCATGGCACACACCACATGATCATCATGTGTTATCATATCCGTCGAAAACAATTGGCCAACTATAAGGATATGGATTTGAAAACCTTTCATTTCATCGAATTACCTAAGAAAGGGTAGTTAGACTCAAATTGTAATAATTTTCAAGCTTTTCAAAAGAGCCAAGACATTGCATTAGCTATTTTCTATGTAATTTTACAGTATTACATATTATCTACCTAGTTAGTTAGTGTGTCTTCACTCTTGAAGGAGATAGAGAGAGAGAGAGAGAAGAGGAAGATCACCTAGGCGGGGAGAGAGAAGGAGGAATGAGAAGCATGACATTGTATTCCACAATAGACTCTTACTTATTTTATATGTAATATAATATAATATAGCTAGCTACTTATTTACTTTCTGTACTCATACAGAGTTGTGTACATACATATATCCATTCTTTATTGCTAGTTCATCTTCCCATCTCACACTTGCCATGCCAAATAGTCAGTCACTCTACGTTGCGTTATGTAGAGTGAAGTAAATAGCTAGAGAAGTGTAAAGTTCCCTTCACGAATGCACACCTTCCTGTATCATCATTTATTTACTGTACTGTACATTTCACTCGTAAACTAAACTTAGAAACAAACGAGTACAAATAGAACATCTCTCCTCTCTCTCTCTCTCTCTGTCTGCATGTATATAGCAATATAAATCTTGTGAACAACAATCAAGTAGGTATCATCATCACTCTAAAGAAACTATTTATTTTGAGCAGGGACTCTGTCTGGGGTTGTATACGATGAAACAGACTTCCGCTTCCGTTATTCACACGTGAAATCAACCATGTCAATTTCCAATACGAGATTTTTTTTCACTTATTACATACTGGTAGATAGATTCCCTGAGAGTAACAATACTTACTTACTGTAAGTAAGAAGAAGGACGAGAGAGACGCTCTAGGAGGAGAGAAAAACTCTGTTTAGACGACGACAAGACAACAGTACATAGTAGAGCGTAGTAGTAGGTATAAATATATATAGAATAGTTAGATTGTAATGCAACGTAATGGAATGGAAGCGAAGACAACACTCCCCCGTTGACTGCCTTGACTTGCAAAAGAAAGGAATGGAGAGAAAAATGCTCATTTTTTTCTCCTTCGACAATTTTAAGTGGCGAGTTACATTACTTTATATTACATTGCCTTTCTTCCCCATTGCCTTACGTACGCCTTTCTTTGCACTATCATCATTATCATCATCATCATCTCCTCAGTAGTCAACAGATAGAGTCTCATCTTCGTCCTCATCGGCATGCCTGCCTCGTACTTTATTTCTTTCAACAGCTAAATACAAAGCATGGAGTCCGTCCTATAGATAATGTTGGCTTGGGTGCTATTAGCCACATCTCATACACATTATACCCTGATGCTGATGACTACCTACAAAGATGCATCTAATCGGAATTTTAGTAGAAGCAACCCTTCTATATAGGCATATGCATAAGGTGTTATTATTATATAAGTGATGTCGTATCGCGAACTCAATCTGAGCATAAAACAGAGATTCTTTTCCTCCAACTTACAACCTCCCAGCTAGGCCCTTGGCATTTAAATACCAAAACAAATAAGATGTTACAAACAAAAATTAAGACTTTGCCTGCACACCGCTAGCCATTACTTTCTTTGTCATCTTCCCTCGATGAACTTCCATTACCTAAGTAATCATAATCATAATAAACCATAATGTTCTTCCAAACATAACATAAACGAACCTACTATTATTGTCAGTTTCATCTCTCTCTCTCACTCTTGATATATCATCACTGCTACAAACAATGCAATGCGGCACCGTCTAATTCTAAATGTATGTATACATTATTCCAAACCAGACTTGCCCAAGCAAGATGAGATAAAACAACAGCCACAAGACAACAACTACAGTAAAGACAAGTTCATATTCAATAAACTTAACCCAATCACTCCTACTCACGAAACTTAAATAATTATGCCTTATAACTTTTAAAAGAATACGCCGTTTACATACATTAAAACAGTACAGTTTGGTCGACAGACAAGCTTCTTTCGTCTAGACACATGTATAATAGAGTCCTAGCTCTTATTTCCTATCTTTCAATTGCACTATTGTACAGCAATATGATTTATTTCCTTTACAGATGTCGGTATTCAGTTTCCTTCCATATATATAAAGAGACATAGAGTACACCTTTAATAAATCCATTATCTAATCTGCATAGCCATAAACTATATTCTTAGCGAGACAAGCGTTGATGTTCCTATGAAATACTATCCACTCTCTTCTGACTCATCTTTCTTTTCCCATGAGAGAAAATTTAAAGCACACGTGCCAAAGACACATCCCCCTCTTAAACTTTAGTTTGACTAAGTTCAGTGAAGACAAAATGTTTGTAAATTAAATAAAGGTAATTGTCTTTTGATAAAAAATCCTTTTAAATACAGTTCTGGCGGAGTCAGTAGACAGGCAAAGTCATAATGACGTGTTTTTGTTAGCATTTCTGATTGTGGTTATTATATGTATTAATAATAACATAATGGAGAATGAAGTATTTATCTTCGCTTCATGAATTGTTGATTTCGTTAATTCGGATTGAGCAAAAAAGCGCAACTGTCTGCCTGCTTAGGGTTTGTCGATAATGACCGTGTTGGGTCATCACAATAAAATAGAGGAGTCAGTAACTAGAAGATAATATGCATATAATATAGTAAGAAAGTGGACCTGAACTCATCTACAAGATAATAGTGCAACTGTAATGCGATGCAAGTAAATTATAAAGAGAACTCAATTTGCTCGCCTGTTCTTTAATAGTTCCTTACCTACCGTGTAGAGATTCATCGTAAACATTCTTATAGAGATATTGCAGGATTTTGAGTTCAGTTAGAGCCGAGTTAGTTAAAGTTAAGTCAACTAAAGACAGTTCTCGGTAAGCTAGGTTCATAATAATTCTAGCAGAATCCTAGGTCACGCAATCTATTGAAATTTCTATTACTATGCACAAAGAGCATTATAATAGGACTGATTGTATTGTACTGGTGATGATGTGCTATGCATCCATGCATTGTGATATAGACTGTGATGTGGTGCTTACCTATAGCTAAATAAGTACGTATTACTCACAGATACTGTTGCATTTAAATCTTGTCTGTAAGGTACTGTACTTTTAGAGATAGACAAGACAAGACAGTTGAACAGATAGAAAAGCTCGTCGATTACATTACGACACGTTGCCCCCAGTTGAACTCACAATTGGAAAAAACCTAGATTTTCTTTACAAAACTTAAGCTAGGATTTTGTCGACTCATTTAGGGACACGTTAAGTGTAAGTTATATACACTCATCCTTATCATTGTCAAAAGAAAAGTGAGCTCTTATAAAAGAGACATAGACTCAGACTAGACTATAAATAAAAATATAGAGCTCAACTAAATAACCCTCTCTGCTAAATACAATACACATATACATAATACAAGTCGATTACGCACTATATCCCAAAATGCATTTGTAATCTATACGTGCATGCTGAATTTGTCTCTCTAATACTATTTATATACTTAATGCATGTATGCACTATATATGTGGCACATAATTGCCCACAGTCAGAATCAACAGTATTTTTTGAGGATCGTGAAATGGAATAAAACGAAATAACATCTCATCACATCATGATACACTATGCTCTTGAGCCGCATCTTTTACGTTTTGTTCTGTTCTTGTCTACTGTAACTCGTCGTGATTTACCAAATACGGGTTGACAACGTAAAAGAGTACATTTGGATTTATTCCCTAAGTACTTTTAGATTGTGTACCTCTTTAATGGGATATGTATGCAATGCACCAAAAGGATAGATCTCTAACTAACCAATGCTGCTGATTGTAACAACGTAATCCTACTTCTCAGGAGGTACACACATACATACTACTTACTACTTTTGAGTTAAATGCAAGTCTATGCATACATACTTTCGTTGCACATTAACTACTATTGTGCATAAAAGGTTTGTTGTTCACTTGCTATGTGTACTAGCCAAGAGAGAGAGAGATTAGGAAAAGTATTCGGGTTCCTTCTCACTAAATACACATCAACAAAACATCTTCCTAAGAAAATTAACTTGAATTCAGATATCACATTATGCTCAGTGTACATGTCGTCCATTAGTGCTACTTTATTTTGTGCAGAGAGCTTAATTCAATGACATGAGAGAGGCAGATAACATCATCTTCCTAACTTAATATTATGTCTATTAGTATTAGTGCATAAATGGAAGTTTTATACGTAAATGTGTGTGTGTATGCTATCATTGACTAAGTCAAAGCTATTCATTTACGTTCCCGACTGGACTTTGCACTTTTCTTCGTGATATACAGAGTGAAAACAACTATTTCTGTATATGAAGCAAAGCATTCATATATGGATACGTGATTGTGTATGTGCTAGCACAATAGTAACTTAATGCAGCTTTTAGTCCAGGAACTTGTAGGAGCTTCGTGGAGGTAAGTAAAATTTTTTGCATGTTAAGCCACAAATTACATTTACCTTTTAAGTAATGAAATAGGGAGTGATAAAGTTTATACAGCTCCTCTCTCTCTCTCTGGAAAATGAAAATGCATTCACTTGTAATTTGATAGAGCGCAAAGAAACGTAAAACGGTAGATCATAAAACGAGTGTTATTAGCGATGACCATGTGAATGTAATCTGTTGTTGTATTTGTGTGTGCTTTGAATAGAGATTCAACTGACTAATAATTCCTTTTTCCCTTTTCAGAATGAAATTGACGATACTATCGGTGGGTTTTGTGTATATGCTAACCCTACCGCCAACATTACACGGCCAGAGACCTTCAGTTCTCTCCGGAGGCGGACTGCGACCACTATTAGGCTTAACACTGCGTCAGCAATTATCAGCAGGACAACCCCCTGTCCCAAGATTCGATTGCCAACCAGAGAGCACTGGATTTGAATTAGTGACAGGATTTGTCTTCTCGTCCCCAGCCGATTTACTCGACTCGCAGCCAGGAACTTTGATGCTAGCAGATTGTCTTGAAGCCTGCCGGATGAATTCGAGTTGCCGAGCAGCCAACTATGAAACGGGTCTTTGCGTCTTGTTCAGTGCTGACTCTGACCACCGTCCCGGTAACTCTCTCAATAACATTTCTTTGCAATATTATAGCCAACACACTTACGATTACGAGTTTAACTAAGGATAATAAGAAGCCTCTATTTGGCATTCCATTCCAATCGAATCACTTTTAAACAAGTCTCTCAACATCTCATCCTATCTTATAATGTCTTTTTTCAACGGATTTTTTTTGCCACCACATTTTAATACTTACTTATGCATTTACAAGTGCATGCTTGCTAACTTATTGTTAGACTGACAAGACAGCATCATCATATCATCACAAAACAATCGCCCCTTCCGTATTCTTTGGTGGTTTGGTGTGGTCAGCATTTTGCTTATCTTTTGGTTTGACTCTCTCAATACATAACATGCATACATATACTCCTCCATCCAACAGACAAATCTGATGAATTGAAATATATTGTATTTATTCGCTAAAACCAGTTAATTTTGCACTGCATATTTCACTCTTTTCTTTGAACTTTGCACACATTTTCATAGAATAGACTCCTAATCTATGGTTAAGGATTTCTTAATGTCTAGACATGTCAGAATAAAAGACAGTTTCCGAGTTTTGGTGCATACCTCTGTTCTCTTCAGTGCAGTTGCCTGCATTGCACAGGGCAGGAAAAGCCAAGTTGAGGCAATTCTCGTAAAATCAAAAGAACATGACTCTCTGACTGATGATGTGACTTGTGAGAGAGTATTTATATATGTACTCACACAAACTATGTATGTAGTATTTACAAGAAACAGAGAAGAACGAGGCGAGGGATTGAGTTGAGCGAATGCAGGACTGAATACAGGTTAGATCAGTTTCAAGCTCTATTGTTCTGTGGCTTTAATTTGCTTGCTCAACTGATTCTTGAGAGAGAATCTCAAATAGGGCCGTTATTTTAAGTTCACTGATTTGATCTCGCTCCTACTTTGACTTATAGCGTGTACGGTTTGGTGTAGTTAACTTGGGTAAGAGCAAGAGCTAAAAATCTAACCGTACATTACATACACATCGTACATATAAGCAACACTCATTCCTAAACTCTACTCAAGCCCTCTTTCCAATGAATCTCTTCCACTCGCTTTGATTCCTCTCTTTTCCCAACAAACAATAACATTATACACACACGTAAAACTATTCAATTCTCACTCTATTATTAAAGCTTGTGAAATAAAACTTGACGCTTGCTCCTCTATGCCCTATCCATGCAAAACTTACATAACATTGTAAAAATAAATCCCAGACTTACGTAACTTTACCTAATCAATGCAATTCTATTCTCATTGAAGTAAATGAGCGGAAAAAAACATTTAAAATATTTACAAAACGATCACGATTATCTTTTTTCATTTTTAAACTCCATGTGAGATTATCAACAAATATTAGGAAAATAATTTAACAGCATATAATAGATTGACTTCCAATTGCAGCTCTGATCAAATTGTTCATTTGATAAAATCGATAAAATGGAGTAATTTCAATGTAAAATACCTAAGCACTGAACCATGGATCACCCTGATTGTTAGTTTAGCATTATTGAGTCTGCTATCAAAGCTCAAGAGCACAGCTGTCAATCAATTCATAGTTGATTGAGTCAATTTATTTCCTACACTTGCATTAACCTCTTTGAGACGGTGTGAAAAGGGAGATAAATGGCTATTGAGTTGCTTGCGACTATAATGTCATCATCACTAATATACTTAGATAAAATGCGATGATGAACTTGTCTGATTCCCACAAGGATTCTTCTGAAGACACTTGTTCACACCGGCAGTTCTATTTACACGCTATGAGCCAATGAGCTGAACCGAATTGAACTCAACTATTCTGCATCTTTATCCCCATCTTAATTATCTGAAGGTGGTAATGATGGAACGTATCCATAATAGATTACTATAAGCTAAGCTGGCCAAATATATGAGGGTGATAGAGCAAAGAGCTACAACAATCTCCCTAATCCTCTCTCACATCACAATACAGAATAGAAAACAATAGAACACAATAGACTAGGACACAGGTATTTTTAATAAAAGAGCCAAGCAAGACATCATCAATTTGTTATCGGATGTTTAGAAAAATGAAGCAAGGTCTCATGTGTTCTTCACGCATAACATTGAATTAGATTGAACAATAGTGAGCATAAATGATAAAATAGATACCATGTGTTTATTTGGCTCTTGTGTCTTGTGTAATGTAAGGATAAGTAATTCCCATGTACTCCTTTCTGTAAGCAGGTTTTCTATGGTTTGATTTGATCCGATGTTGAGAAGTTTTGATTTGTGAGTGTGAGCCACGAAAGAAAAGAACGTAGGTGTGAAAAGGCAGCCAAATGCTCACGTTATTATGTCATGCTAAACAAAAGACCACCAGTGGTAGAACATGTCTTTACATAGCTACAGATCTCTGGATTACCTAATACCTAAGCCAAATGAACAAACCAAGGCAGGCAGACAGGTCAACATCAATAAACCCAGCTTACGTAGTATTTTATCAGTAAGGTACTATAACAGAAACAGTTATTAATACTAAAAAAACTATATACAAGGATCTTAGCGTGTAGACTTCCAATATTATGATTCTTTTTTAACATTAATTCTATTAGATAACTCATTACGGTTGAGTTAGGTTAAAGAGGGAAGACTAGGATGTAAGCCGACATAACTACACGTTAGAGTAACACTAAATGCACGACAAGGCAAGGTGAAGCTACAGAACTGGCGTTTATTTTATTAGTACTTTAGCTATAGGCAGGGAAACAATAAATCTTCTCGTGCAATTGGATAATTAAAGGTCGGATTATGAGGAAAGGAAAGATTAGATGCTGCTAGTGATAAGGGGAGAACAGTGCGGATTATCTTTATGTATAATAAATATTATCGTTAACTCAAGATATGCTTAACATTTCATTGCAAACTGTTTTTACTACTCCATCCAGTTTACTTCATTTCATAACAATAATAATAAGGCAAAGAGTGCTCTACTGCGTTCAATCTATTCCCATACATACTTTGCTATAATGTTATAATAGAATGATGCACCTATCTCCTATATTTATTTAGAAGGTATAGTATAGGGAGAAAGACACAGAACATATACAGAGTGCACATATAAAATAATGTAGAGTAGTAAATCCAAGTAAGTACTCCATCATTGTTCTAGTGCTACGATTCTGAATCAAGTATTTGAGTACAACATCATTTCATTTCCTATTTCCCTTTTAAGTGCTGCATCCCGTTAAGTGAGACGGTAATACGAGACTACGAGAGTCAATTAGCCGTATTTTTCTCTGCACACTGGCTCACACATTCACTCTGTTCTATTATATCAGCCATCTAAATCTTGTATGTATCAACTTGATATCAGTGTGCTATCTTCGTTCCTCTCCTCCTCCTCCTCGACTATGTATGTAATGTTAGCTATATCAAACATATATATATATACATATGTATGGTTTAGCTACCTACTTACATACATGAGGATGATACTAAAGAATGTTAAGGTTAGTTTTAGCTACGGAGGAATATAATATTATAGAAGTCCATTCTATCGTCTCCTTACTTTTAACATCAAATCATCAACACAACACGTTACGGATGCGCTATAATGTGAGACTACCTGGATTTACTTGGTTCTTTTAGTTAGAGAGATAGCTGGCTGGTGAATTTCTCCCTCTCTTTTTCTGGTTAGTGATATGTTATGTTAGATTGGCCAAGACTAGTCTCCTATTAAAGCAAGAGCTAATAGAATTTTATTACAATCAAAGGATATTAGCAACAATGATACTACAATCCCAGTCACTATCAAATACAATAAATGTATACGTAATTTATTTAGTATCCCTGTACTTATCTATATCTGAGTGCCCATCTTTTTATCTTAACTGCTCCTGCCATCCATAGACTTGTCTTGAATTGCATCACACTACTTAGGTAGTGGCAAATAATTTTATTGCACCACTACTTAGGCACTGCTGAGACTGCACTGCAGTATGTGGCATCTAATGTATTATATAGTAGTGGCACTATTTCATTATCTCAATTTATTTTTTACAAGTGAGTACGTTCAGCTGATTCCATTGATATCATTACATTAAATTAAATTAGGAGTTACTGTACTGGCTGCAGTGAACTGAACTCATCTTTACTTTAATAGTTACTTTTACACGGACTCTGCTCTGCCTGGTAGTCATCATCAGAATTTCGAGCAAAAAAAAATTCAATTATACATAGAGGTAGTATTTGTATGCCACTGGAATGCACCGAGTGTCATTTCCTAGCCTTCTCTTGCCTTGGCACAGCTTCTTTTTCCACAACTTAAATATTATGTTATGTCCATCTCTGAAGTAGGTGCCTACCCAACGCAGGCTAGTTGCATAAAAAAGGACTCATCTTCACAGAAAGTCAGTTATGGGCCGACAATTGAATTGTGAACAAAAGGTACTGTTCTATTGGCTTTTGCTCTACGGTAAACTCACATCATATCTGTAGGGACTCAGGCTGGCAGAAAAAGAAAAATTGATATAAATGTGAGTGAGTGCACGAAGCGAGCATGTGGAAAACTAGTTTTTTGACAGAGAAATACATAACAACGGGGATATTAACAATTGAACTAACCATAACACAGCAGAACTCTGTGCGACCTCCGAACTGTGCCTCTGCCCTTGCTTCCTGTCTTATTAGCTTTAGCTCACTAAACTTCACTAGTATTTATTTACTAGTGAAGTGAAGCCTCACACTTTGATCTGACTTCTTGTTAAATGCTTATCTATTTGTCCATTGTTCTCCTCCTGAACCTAATTCTTAACACTAATATACATTTGTAAAAAATGTATTACAAGATTCTTTGCAAAATTCAGGAAAAAATATCTACAGTTTTCAGTAGTGCTACCTATAAGCGGACTTTATACTTCAGGAATATGACTAAGATTGATCATATCAATCAGAATGGAATCGGAAAAAACCGTCTA
>JAAAYG020013308.1:0-25901 GCA_009936455.2 Tomocerus minor
TTTTCGTATAAACAACTTAGCTCTACCAAATTACATATTTAGATGACTATTTTAGACTACGATTCGGCCGAACTAGGATGACAACAAACGAGAAAATGTTTTTGGGCTCTATGTTTTACCCTCTGTACGCAATATCTTGTCAAATTTCTCCTGAACCTCAAAGCTCTGGAATTCAAGTTTTAGAAGCCGAGACATTTAAACTTCATTGTCTACAAACATTAACAGGTACCTATCGATTTCACTAGCTTATGCTTTGTCTGGTGTTTATTGGTGGAAGATAATTTCCCCGTTGTTTTTATATTTTATCCAGTCGTTTTGTCCGTCAACTCAACTGGCTTCAGTAATGCGTAGTAATTGTGAGTCAAATAAACCGAGAACGGTGGGTGGCTAGCAAATATGAAATGGAACTTGGGTAGCATAGCATTTCCTTACAAATGAATTACCTGGGACTTTCTCCAATTTAAATTATTATTTCTATTCCTATAATTATCTTCTGTGACCCGTAAACATCCGGCAGTTTGTATGGTTCATCCGTTACGAATTACAATAATCGTAAAATTTTGGGTTTCTGATTCTATGTTGCAATGATTTTAAACATTATGAAGTAAACAAGTGGATAGTTTTCGTTTCCATTTCTTCCTTCTAGATTTTCTTAAAATAATACTGCTTAACCTTTGCTTGGCCAGGCATATACAACATTTACGTAAAAGCTTGCAAAAAGTTAAATGGCAATTTCTTACAATCTAGGTGTGAAGTTCATATTAATATGTGATCCTCGACTGGTGGGAATGGATCTTGTTCTCCGGAAGATTTATGAACTGTATTCAGATTTCGTTCTAAAAAATCCATTTTATGTTTTAGAAATGCCCATTCATTGTGATTTATTTAATGAGCACCTTAAAAATCTATTAGAGAATGTGGAAAAACATGGAACGAATATAATTTAGTTAACTCATGCACTTCTATGCATAATATTGTTATTATATCCAACCATTTTATATCATTTATTATACATGGAAAATAAATTACAATAATTAGTGGGATTCATTTCGTGTAAATTACAAAAATTATTGATAATTTGGAGAATTCTCACAAAAACAAGTTAATTTCTTACACAAATACACATTTACCGTCAACAATATGCGATTCATAATCCTAATCAAACTTAATTCTTTCACAAACTCTTCGATTACAAGGGATACTATCATACACCAACGATAGAAAATATTACCTTAGTATGAGGTCATAATAACACACAACAACCATAAAACTACTAGCTCTGCTTTTGATGAAATTGATTGTCTTGATCACAGTGTAACCCTTGCAGCTGTTGAGTTAGGTCAGCAGTGACATCAGGAGCAACTGTAACGATTACCCAGATTTCATCTCCAAATAAATATCCTTCAGGTGTGCTCATTTGCCAGCGCATCTCATAACTTCCAGCAACTACCGGACTCAACAACTCTACACTTAGTTCCCGCGATTCTCCAGGCTGTAAACATGAAATTGTAATCATGATTAATTGTTACTGATTAAACATTGAAATTACAGGTAAGTGTATGTAATCATATTGGGTATTTATTATATGCATATTATGTTAATTCTTAAAAATAATATTTGCTTTTTGCTTCACTTACTAATAAACAATAGTATAGTATTATAAGCAATTAAGGATGACTAATCAACTAATCACTGCTAGTTTTATCAGTAAATATTGTTTTACGGGGGATGAAGCAATTCCTCATTAATTGGGAAGCATAAACAAGTAAAAGTATTAATATTTACTGTCAATAAATGTGTTTAATGTTTGTCAGATCTCATCAACTTTTCATCAGAAAGTGACGCAATGGAACTATTTTTAAAATGTTGGATTAAAATATATTAAAATATCCATAAAATTTAGAAATCAACGATTGTAATACATATTGCTTCTATCACATGTCAAATGTAGATTTAAACTTAGTTAATCAAAATGACGATAAAATTGAATAAGATCTATTAGAAATTGGGAATAATTTACTAACCTGTACAGAGGGATTTATGTATATTTTGTCTTGTATTGACATTTTCTGCCCATGCTTAAAAACTAGGTGAGAGCCAGGCGGCCACACAGCATCCCCGGAATTTCGAATTTTCCACATTTTAACGAATTTTGTGTAAGGTGGCACAGTTCCTTCGTCCGCACTTAACTCTGTTTCTAACGACATCGAATACGAATTAGTAGTCCCATTTATGACAGTTTCTGAAGGTCCGGAAGGAAGGGATACTGGAGAATGTAATCGAATATTTGGATGGACGTCCTCTGTTAAATCAAAATACGCCCCTACTGCCAACTGTAAATTCCTGAAAATGCAAAAAATACATACTTTTGAATTAGGACATTCCTTTCAACTAGAAATACGATTGCTCCATGCAGAACATTTGATATTTTCTACACTAATGAAAAGCTTCCAAATCAGCTGATTGTTGCATAGGTATTACACTCGCCAATTTTACATGCACAAAAGAAACGTTAAAAGAAATGATTTTGCGAATGATAAAGATTAATTGGTTTAAGGCTTTTTTAGGTGACATAAAGCAAAACGGACATGTGATTTACAATACTCGTTCCATTACTAAATAACCAGAATTAATAAATCCCAAATGATAATGAAAAATAAGATAAATATATGTATACACATTACCAGTTATTCATGTCAAGGAAAAATTGTGCCGCAGAATTATTAAGTTGTGGCCCAACAAGCTTTTGAAGCTGTGCAATTAGAACTTCTTTGTCAGTAGTTCCTAAACAGCTAAATTGTTGCACTAGTCCGACCTCCATATCGTCTTCAGTTTCCATTGTACTTCAGTTTTTGAAGTTTGAAAATAGTTAACGGTACTTTCCGTGAATTGAGAAAATTGTACTGGTGATTTGTACAAAGAAGACTAATAAATGGGGGATGAAGTTAATTTTGTTGACTATAAGTGGGCTGAAGAGCAATCTGGATTGTATTTACCAGAATGACAATGCAGTCAACAGTGGAATTCCGAGGATTTAATTTGGTGATGGCAAAGTAAGTAAATAGCAGTTTCATTCAATGCCTGCTAAATGAGTGCAATCTGCAATGCAATTGCACTATTCTGGTTTTGTACAGCACAATAATAATAATATTATTCGTAGTATTTGGGACTTGGATTGAAACACAGCGGTGGCGAGTGCCCCACATCATGTGTATCCATTCCATTGAGTTGCTATTTGTTGGTTATCTAGCCTTCGATAGGGAGCGCATTTAACCATTCCACATGAAATCGGAACTTCTGCTCTGATTTCTGCTTCTTGTATACTTCATTTCTTTCTCAGATTCTCACTCTCATACACTCCCACTACACACCACTTGGTGCCTTAGTATCTTGGTCTCGCTGATATAGATTCTACTTACTAGTGGCTAAAATTATGTGGATTTGTTTCTATCAGTTCCATGAGATAAATAAATTCCTCTTCCTCTGTAGATTCTTCAATTTACATTTTTCTGTTGCATAGCTAGTGATGCCCACGTCAATGTCACCATTCAGCATATAATTGAATTCGCATTTTTAGGATGAAACGCAGATATTTCATTATTAAGCATTCTTTTCATAGCCCTTATTTACTCGATCACAAAGCAGTTTTATCTATAAACGTAGCTTTGATATTTAGCATGGTCGTATTTACTATTTACCAACTAAAAAAATTAAAGGCAAATTATAGGGAATCATGAACATAGTCCTGATTTTTAAAGTCATTTTATTCCATTCACAAACTCAGGTAGGTACCTGTATAGTCTAAATGTAGGAGAGGTATTTGTATTTTTAGAATATAGTTCTGTTTTGAGAGTTTAAAGATAATACCGCTGTTTCACTATGCTCCAAAAACTTCCAAACGGAATATTTACTGAGGAAAACGGAGAGTTTTAACAAAAAGGATGCTTTCGAGTTACGAGATAATAAATTCCACTTTCCGCAATCAATTAAATGCAGATTCAATATTCTGCGATGACATTAAATCTGTGAAAAACTGAAAGGTTTTTTTATTTTTTTTAAAGTCTAAATGTGCATGAAAAAGGAGAAGTAAAGGCAAATCGATACAAGTACTAACTCCGTTAGGAATGCGCATGGCTTCCTATTTCTCCTGGACGAAATTCGTATATAATTTCCAGTCTTCTTTGGTTCCTTCACTCCGTCACATCGTATCAACGTGCTCTCTGGTGTTTAACCTTTTCTGACGAGTGTTCGGCAAATACATGCATTGCATACTCTCTCGTTTAGCCTCTTTTCACGTTCACAAATAAAATACATGATCACATCATCATCACATAGAAAATGAATTGTGGGAAATAGGACTGTTCATGCAAAATCTATTAATTCCTTGGTACTCGAAAAGTATCCATGATAATCTCAGTGCATATAATAAATTTCTTTGCAAATATAATGCCATAAAGAGTGATTACTTTGTGATAATTACTAATATCCAAATGTTGTTGCTGACCGTGTTTGTGTTCTCTTCCTTTTGGATCTCACACACTCAGAGCGGTATGTATACATTTCTTTGTCAATCTTTTCACTACATGAGCCACATGTAAACACAAATTAACATTTAAGTGTGTGTCCATTATAATTAGTGTGTTTAATTGTTCAAAGCTGTAGATGACTATCCTATATTATCGGACTGTCTATGGTGTTTATTAACTTTACTATGCTATCTTAATCACAGAAATAATTATGTCAGAATTGTGTCAGATATTCAGATATGGTTAGCACAGAGACGAGAACAAAAAGGAAGTCAATGAATAGAAAGTAGGATATTGTAGCATTCCGTTGAAATGAATAACGCTTTGATTACAGTCAATAGTGGTTAGTCCCACAGTTCAATCAAGTTCTCTGCAAACGATAAAACGACAATAAGTATAGGCTGCCCCTATAAAAGGGATATAATAATATAAGGAAAATAGGGACTACTACCCAGAACTACGTATCATTTCACAGCTCGTTTGAAGTTTCTCCGTAATATGCTCGCTAAGATTCTGTTGGATTTCCTTCAGTGTAATTAATCGAATTATTGTGTTTCTTTAGTTGAGTTTCTATCTCTTGCCAGATCTCGCTCGAATATACTAAAGTAATTAGTCGGTTTAATATGTTGCTATTTTTGTGGTCCCAGTTTCCTTTGGCGCTGTAATAATCTTAATTATAACCTTTGACACAGAAGTTGTAGTTTTGTCTATGTAGTCAAGTCGTGCTCTACAAAATTTATATCTTGATATTTCTCGACGTTTGTACGGACAGACTAAGAGTAGATTGTTAGGATCATCAGTATTACGATGTCCCATAAGAGACACAATCAAGCGAGTATACATTTCTGCACTCACTCCCCAATTTCATTGCTATTGCTACTTCACTGCACAGTTAAGCAAAGTATACACTATTCTTTGGCAGCCCTCCATCCGTATACAATTTTCTGGCAGTTGGACGTTAGAGCCTAGTAGTGCACGCTTATAAGTAGTTACCATTAGTCTATTACGGACATAAAGTGTGTATGTATAGGTCAAAAAGCATCCGACGATCCGACACTAAAAAATTCTACTCACTTGAGACTGACTTTTGGCAGAGGTGGATGTGGATGTTCGATTCAAAGAAAATCAAACTCTATTACAGTTCTCTCTCTCTCTCTCTCTTTCTCTCTCTCGCACAGCTACATACTTACATAGCTAGTTGCAACTAAGAAAGAATGGTACGAGAGGAGTAAGTTACTTTTTAGTATAATTGACCTGAGATTTGAAAAGAATGTCTCCTGAAACTGACTATTCAAGTCTATGTACGTGCTACGAACTTTCTTGTCCTTGGCTAGCTGTCTAACTGTCTGCGTTTTTTATTGTTCCTCTTACACTAGCGTTGCTCCAGGTGAAGTTAAAAGTTAAAACAAATAAAACTCCTTGCTTAGCTACCTGGTAAATACGAACTAAGTCTCTAGCTTCACTTGCACAGTTTGTTGCGGATCTTGTAGAACTTAAGGACAGGATATGCATGTAGATGTGGCAGTTGACATTTTGACAGTGATTGTCCGACTCTTTCTCCGTCGAGCCTTCTTTCCATTCGAACAAGCTCTTTGCAGATAAGATATTATTCTCTTTATGCGCCTTTCACTCCGTTCTCTCCTTTCTCCCGATCTCGCGTCATCCCATTTTCACCTTAACTCGATAGATAACTTTTTGCCAGGTGCCTATATTAACTAAACATAGGAATCTACGAGAGTAAATGGGGAGTTTCAGACAATTCCTTTAGGTAGGCAGCAGGTGCACGAAACGCATATGTCGGCTATGTTTTCATCAATTCATATGAAAATATTAAAAAGGCTCTGTTATCAACTAGAGTAAAAGATAGTTTATGATGTAGACATCATACAGACAAGAGATAAGCGATCATCGTGTCTGCCAAAGATCTATTATACACAAGCGTTGACATCTTTTACTCTCGGCCCTAGACAAACAATCCATGAGTAGGTACTAGGTATCTCAAACTACGTTTTACTACTTATCACATACCATACCATATAACATATTCCATGCTACAAATGCTGCATGGAGAAAAGGTGCCTATAGGAGAGAAAGCTACGTAACTTACAGTGTGGCATGTTTATGTATGTATGATCTATGTATCAGACTGTTTGCTCGGCCTCGATGAAAAGAAAATAGCTTAATATTTTCTACGTTCCATCGTGGAAAATCATACTAACTTAGCACAGTGCTAGACAACTCCCTATCCCTAAAATCCAGGAAGGAAGTGTAGCAAGGCAGGAAAGACCGCATAGCTCCGTTATTAGGACTGCCTTGAAAAACTTATTCGACTTCTGTGATTCTGTATTCTTAAGCATAAAGTATATATAGCCTTTAGTAGAAAACAGTGTCTATTTAACGCAAATCCTTGATAGGGCTCAGGATGTTCATGAAACTAAATGCGACCTCCAAATAGCTCTGAATATTAACGCTTTCTAAGAAGCGGCTACGTAGACAGTGTCATCATAATTACTATTCTATTTTCTTAACTAAATTAACTGAAAGTAAAGCATTATTCGGCATGAACTGCCTTTTCATTCTCTCAAAGTAAATAGTGGCCCAAATAGGCTGAAATGATTTTCCTTATACAGTTGACATTGCCTATGCAGGTCGTAAATTAGCTATATGGTTTATCTATGACCTTTTTGCAATAGTTATTCCATTTCATTGCATGCCAATCAGATCAAATAGTTGTCCCAAATAATAAATTTTCAAGATAACACTGATGGAAAGATGGAGAATAAAAAGGTTGGTACGCTATTATTAAAAGTTAGTACAAGTACTAGGAATAAGAATGTAATGTATAATGCACAGAATGGAAACTAATGCGAAGTTAGTAATGAAAATGTTCCTTTATTATTTTGGACTGCATAGTATAAATTTTGTCAACGAAATGAGGTTAGATGACAAAAATCAGGAGTGACATGACATTATCACTTATCTATAAGAGAGACAGTGACAATGAAATGAGACAGGGGAGGGCAGAATATAAACAGTAAGAAAAATTGGCGGATTTGCATTTTTTGTCACGGGAGTTATCACTGGAGAAAGTAATAATCTCGCGTCATTCAAATATGTCGTCACAGTGTCTATCCCCATCATGAGTGACAACATGTATTATTAAATACTCAACATATTCTGAATTATTAAACGCGAGTGCATAGAACGTTTCTTCTTTTGGACAGGCACAAATATAAAAAGTTTTCTTTCGGCGCTTTCTATTTATAAGCTTTCTCCGAAACTGCTGCTGCTGCTTCTCTGCCTTCTATTGTCAATCGTAGGCAGGAGCTATACAGAAAACAGCATTTGGTGTAGTGTAGCGTTATGTCCTTCTTTGCTTTCTCTCCAACTCATTTGCATACTCTTTACGTGAGGGGCTGAAAGAAAACTCCCACAGAATCTCAAGTATAATAGCAAATGCAGGTAAAAGAATCCTGTTCTTTCAGTGTTCAGGTACAAGAGCAAAGTGTACTCATGAGCCGGGACACTTTATGCTGGAGAATTTTGTGTGCAAAGCAAGGCTGGGACTACACATGGGCTGATTTACGTTAAGCTAAAAAGATGTGTTCTCCGGGCGGGGCGGGTAGACATAATTGTTTACTTGCCTCGAAAGAGCAAACAGAAGGAAAGCTGAACATCAAACTTTCAACAAGACAAGGCCAAGTAAACAAATCCTGTAATGATGTGTCGGTTGATTTGATTCGCATTACCTTGAAATAAATGCATAAAAGTCCCATGACTGACCAAAACAATTCACTACTGTAGAAGAAAATGATAGTTTTCTTTTCCCGGTTAGCTATTTTATCATCTCGACAAATCTATCTGATAGCGTTTTCACTAAGAACTTTCTCCACACACCTCTGTTAACTCCAGTGGAATTAAAACGCTAACATAGCTACCTGTCCTTTTTGTATGGTAATGAATCCAAACAACTTTCTCTGTGCAAAAAAGTTTCATTGCTACGTAGTTAGCGCAAAAAACTGTTCCGCGGAAACTTTTTCTCGAATTACTTGACTGTTCAGCGAAATATAGTTTATAATTAGAACAGGTCTTCCAAACCAAACCCACAAGGCAAATTGTAGTAACACAGACTTACTACTATCGTACTACTACTGAACTCTATTTTACTTACGTACCTGTCTGTGAAGTGCAAGATTATGCACAGATAACGCTCGAAAGAAAATTCTCCGCACGAATTTGAGACAGAAAACCGGAACAAAAATCATGGCAAAGGAGCATGGTTGCAAACTAATTAAAACATTTCCCAAAATACAAAAAAGTTTCCCGTGCCGGGAATCGAACCCGGACCTCCCGGGAGCTCTTTGTCTAGTAGACATTCTGAGAGCCGGGTATCCTAGCCGGTAGACTACACGGGATTGTTAGGTCTCTGCAAGAATTTGGTTAATCTTACTTCACACGTCTTAAGTCAACCCACTTGTGTGCCTAAATAATTTACCAAACTATACCGACTGAACATCTCACACCCAGACCGATTTAGTTCTTCTTTTATGTAATCATGTAAATTGAATGTCCCATAGTCCCATTCCCGTTGCTTGCATGTATATTTATATACTTATCTAGTTTAGCTTGATACGGGTTACGTAACAATTCACTCATTATCTTTTGTATGCACACATATGTATCACTACAATAAAGGGCACGTTATGTATTTGGTATATTTAACTGGCGTATGTAAGCCTTGCCGCTCACACAATTTATATGAGATCAATTTCACTTTTCCCTTAATTGGTGCTTTCCTCTTGATGTTTTTGAATCCATTTATTTCTTCTATAATAAACTGTTTGCCATGTTTAGAATGTTGCACGAGTTATCAGATGTCAATGTATAAAGGTTGGATGAATTTTAACTGTTAATCACTTCTAAGAAAATTAGATTACAAAATCTTCAAAGCAGGTTTCCATAAACATGAGTGTTATGAACCATACGCGTTAAGCACCAAACATTTCTCAATATGTTTTCATTTCAACCGGTATCATTAGTTTCGATAGTTCGTTCAATCTGGTCTTTATTACAGGATAGTATGTATTTCCTTGATAGCCCACTCTGATACAATTTTCTCTTTCCTGTCTATTAGTGTGTTAGGGGGAGAGTATGGCATCTACTATTGATAGTATCCTGTCTATTGTAATAACTATACCTGTCACATGTTAGCATTCGTCAAAGTGCTAATTGCAATAATCCTATATATTTCAGATGTTTTTCCTGTCGAACGTTGTGCGAAGCTATATTATTGTGAACACTAATTTGCTTTTTTGCTACTTATAAATTAGGTACTCTGAAAAATATGTGTTTACTTCAATCGGATTGGTTTTATGGAAATATGAGAATATATCTTTTTAATTATGTTCAAACTTTCTGTTTTGTCAAACACTGTCAGAAATGTTTCATCTGTGCTGATCTGCGACTTCCATTACGTATTCAGATTCAAAATACATTAACTTTTGTTCGGGGACCTTTATATCTTTCAGCATAAACTTTTCTTAAAACTACATTATTTCAATCCCAATAAGCCAACTACGGATATATATAATGATATACTCAATATATATAATATTATATGTACATAACTTAATGTCTTCGCAGAAACGATTTTACCAGTTAAAATATATGCCTATATATTGTTCGGGTTGAACTGAGATTCTGAATTTATTTTGATCACAGTTCTTGGAGTTTTCGGACACCGACTCACCATTGTACAATGCATGTTTGTGACATAAGACATAATAGTGAGTTACATAATCGGGTTAGGTATGCATAAGCCTTGGAATTTGTCTGTACCTTTTTTCCTTTGATTTTTTGGCTCGAAATATATGAGACGAAACGTAATGTTTGTTTGTTGTAATATTTAGATGTATATTGTGTTATATATTATATTAGCTTTGATTTATGGGAGTGTATAGTTGGGAGAAGCGGTGACATGTTGACATGTCGCCTTTCTCCGGTCCATTCACGATTAATATCTCATCTCTGTATATGAAAATGAAATAGATGCATGGTATTCATAGATGTCCGATGCCCCAAGCTTTTTACATGATATATGTGCATACACATCAAATGAATAGTATTTACTTAGCTTTGTAGTTTTTTTTATTTCTTGGTTTCCGTAAAGAAAATCGATGCACCATTCACTTTTAATGCCTTTCCAATAGTGTAACCTATAAGTGCAAGGTATTTTTGGAATAAATATTTATATGGATAATATTAAACAGACCTCTGCCGACGTATAAAAAACAGAAAGAGCAAAAGTTAAGGAAGATATGCGGTTGGTTGTTTTTCCGTGTTGACAGCATCCAAGAAAACTTTAAAGGAATTCTGAAATTCTACAATGGAATTACTCGGTCGTCTAGAAAATTAGCTTAAAAATAATCATAGAATTGCGGAAAAGTTGGATTAAAGCTTAGAATGGTTGAAACGGATTTATACCGGTGAAAGGAGCAAATCCGTATCAATTTTTTACGCAGTTGCACTTTGAATGAAAAACTTTTATCGCGTGCCAACACTACAATTCAGTAAAGTATAGCCAGCTATTCGAGTAAATAGTTAGCCCCATATATAATGGCCATGGAATTGATAGTGCATTATAAGGAGTAGAGGGAGGGAGTTCTTGAAGAACTTAATGGCGATATATGCACCTATAGACATTAGTTTAGCCTGATTTTTTCACGTTCCATTCAAATGGCTTACTAGCACAGTGGAAAGGGACAAAGTGATATTGAATTTCAGGAAAAAGTGTAACATATTTTAAAGTGAACTTGGAAGTTATGACAATAATGGAAAAATCTCATGACAAAATCCTTGTTTTAAAATATTGTAGAAGGGGAGAAGGATTGGTGGTGGTAGTGCTCCTCCTGTTTCTTTGGTATAGTAACTTCCGTAACATGTAAGTGAGAAGTGACTTCAGGATTCACTTACAATTTGCGCAATGTGAGTGGAATATAAAGGCTGCATGAGGATTTATCGCTCTCTACAGACATTACACTAATACACTTTTCTCCAAAAAGCATTTCTATACGAAATGCTGTGCTGTGCGTGCTTTTTTATATTATATTTTATATGATGTGGCAAAGTTTATATAGAGTTTATATATATGTTGAATAAAAAGTTTTCTGACATTAGGCTTTTATTTATTGCCCTCCACAGACATTCTTTTGAGAGCTTTCTGTTTTGTGACGATCCTTGAAATTTTCGTTGAATTTTTCTTATAGTATTTTTTGGAAATGATTTTAGGAAGCAAGTTGAAAATTAAACTGCTTTGCTTTAGTTTGTGTTTACCAAACAGAGTTTTCAGCTGTGTGCATAGCATGCATACCTAAGCTAAACTTAGTACTCCATTTGATACTCCTAGGAATGCATATAAAGCCACTTACTTATTGTTAGTTTGCATTTCTACATTTGCAGGAGCAAGTTTCGAGATACTTGGATGCGTGTCTTGTGATGATACTTTTAGTTTGTGCAAAAGCAAGAGTATATCTGTATCTTTTCTGTATGTATGAGACTACATGAGTACATATATACATCGGAGGAGGGATAGCAGGATACTTACATGGGAGTAGGAAAACTCATAAAGGACCTGAACCACAATCACAGTCCACACAACACAACGCAAGCTCAAATCCATAATAATAGGATGGAATATATTATAGACTATTTCCACTAAAATGTATAGGATCCACCTAGATGAAGTTGAAAGTGTCCCCAGACAGGTTTTCCTGAGGCAAGCAAATAGACTACTTTCTACACGGCTGTATATATTAATGTATTAGCTCTGTATATCCTGAAGAAGTAAGTCGGGTGGCTATACAAAGTTCAAACACACCGTCGTCGTGCATTCCAATGTATTGTGTGTCTATGTGAGTACGTAGGCATTTAGCTGTAATAATATACTTAGGACGTAGCTAGTAGTTGTTGTATGAAAAGGGAAATAGTGTAGTTTCTTCAGCAAAATTTATTCATGGCAAACACTTGTGCAAATACGAGCGTCCACAGTCCTCCTTCTCGCACTCACTCTACTGTAACTAAAGGGAAGCGTATTTAAAATGGAAAACATTCCATACGCAGAAAGGAAATATTTAAATAAATGAAAAGGATTTATAGACATGTTGATGGAAATTTACGATATAATTTCCCGTTTAGAATCGCACAGATTCCTGCATAAAAATCTGCACCAACGGAAATCGTGCAAATAAATAAGCCTTTGCTGAGTTACGTAATCGTTTTTAATGTTCATTCTCTGATGTACTGCCAGTGAGCTAAGCATATTTTACACTTTAGTGGCTCTGCCCGCTTTTGTGGTGCAAAGGGATAGTGACATGCACACGCCCACAAAGGTAGTAAGTAGCTACTCTTCATTCCGTATGGCAGGAGTCTATCTCATATTTATTATTATTGGTAAAGACATTATTTCCCAATCCATTGTGTCACATAGGTAAACATGATTTAAATGAGCCTTCGATGGAATCACGAACGTATTTTCCAACCTCATTCTCTAATGATAACTACAGTGGTTTAGGTAGCTTGTTAAGCAAACTGTGTTTAAATATGTTGATGGTGTATGGTTTCTCCTCTACTCCTGGACTACAGTATTATTATGCAATATACACAGAACTTAAATGACTATGATTTTAGCTTGTAGAGCGCTAGAATTACCAACGCTCTATTTTACAATAATAAAGTGAACAACTCTGTTTAACTGTTGAAAATATGTAGGGAAACACAACACGAAGAGCTAGGACACAGAGAGAACTTCCATTCTAATGTAACACAAACGTAACGCGTATTTGCATTTTTATAGCACTATCCAACTACATTCTCAAGGAAAATAACATTAAAAGCTTAGCAAGTTACAATATTTTTTCCCTATCCCCCCTACCTAATGTTATAAACAGGATATGTACTCACTCTCTCTTACTTTCCTACTCTCATATGCATATAAAACAGGAAGCTAATTCTACCGAAAGATATCTTATTTGCTTTTTACTGCTTTCTCTCTCAGCGTAATATGAGATTTTCGCAACTACTATTTTATTACCTCTTTTACTTTACGCTACATTTTTATTTAGATACACATTCCAGTCCAAGAAATTGTTGTGTGTATGTTCACCTTTGTGTCTCATGTGCAGACAGACACACTGCATTCTCTTCTTCTCTCTACCACTCTCTATTTTATACCTATATCCTTTCCTTCCTTCCCAGCCCTTTTTTATTCTGCCTGCATCCCTGCCTGTTACATCACTAAACTAAAGATATGCCTTTTATGTACAGGGACACGCATAAATATTACCTACTTACCCTTCCCTTTATATACTTTCTCTAAAACTCCTCTTTTATTCTCAATACATGTCTTAATCTCATACTCTCAGTTGTGACTTCGTATTTAAGACCTCTTTTACCATCTCCATCAATTTCCCATCTTTCACTAAATGCTACACATATACATTCTCTACTACCAATTTGAAATATATGAGCGAAAATTCTGATGCTATAATATGCATGATGAAACAATGTTTTACGATTCAAAGAAATACCTAACAATTACTTTTACTGCTATTCCATTAAATAAAACTTTAGTGATCGACTAATTTTACTACTTGCTTTTACACAGACTCTCTTCATAGGTGAATATTGTCTTTTGTCATCATAGACTCGTATATGCATAAATATATCTAGATAATTAAAACTTAGTGAGGTTTCATATTACTTATATGACTAAAATATATTTGCTGGTTTCGTGGGATCTGTAGGCTTATTGTAGCATCCTATTCATGGTATTCATTCCTGTTTGCTACTGATTATTCGCACTGCATCTTTACTGCGTATTTGATACTATAGTAAGAAACACTGAACAATATATAGAGAACTTTCTCTTTCCTTATGCTAAATACATTGGCAACATTCACAGGTATAAATAAGTTTCCGTTAACCAGGAATATTTCATTGAATTCTTACAAACAATTATAGGTGCTATACATGTTCTCGTTCTCTGACATTAATAAACTATTATAAAAAATATAAGTAACATGTATTGAGCTTAAGGAGAAGAGGCTGTTGTGTAGTCCTATGTCCTTAATAAAAGTCCGTGCGTATAGCTGACGAAGCTGTACACTTTTCCGCCAAATTTCATTTATTCGCGACCATAATATTGTGTTTTGTAATATGGAATTATATGTGGTATACTTTCTAGCCATAGTCGTAGCTTCGCATGTTTTTGATCTAATCATTATTATCTATGTAAAGAAAGAGACTCCAAATAATGAGCGGTTATTAAATTGTTATCACAAATTGCATCAAAATCTAAGAAATAATCTAGTTATTGCAATATTGCCAATTAATCACTGGAAAATTATTTAAAAGGCTTTCGTATCCATGTATCGATTCTTACGTTATACAAGGTCGTGAATAGTATTTAACATCTGAGGGTTATGGAGCTTGTACTTGTACTTTATAACTTTATAGGATATTAATCGTATGCAAAAGTAACCGAGTTGTAATGAAATGCTTCAACTTTTTGTATGAAATGTTTCCCTATTGGAAGCAGGAAACCTACATAGAATGAAAATATATTTCCATATATTTCCATATTACATATTACATATATTTCCTTATGTACTGCGCAATATACCCAACATACTTCGATGTCGTCTTTGTGAGATTCTCCTTTAATAAAGCTCAAAAGAATGATTACAGGCCTCTTACTATGGACATAATTATATTTTTCTTTCATTTCCGTGTTTGATATTGACTGTTCGCGGCTAGTTCAATGCCTGATTCTGACAATCTGTGTGAAGGGAAAAGGTAACTACTTAAACTTAGCTCTAGTAGGGTAGATTAGAACTCTCAATAGATCTTCTTAGTCCTTTGGAATTACTAAATGCTTCGTGAATACGGGTGCGCTATATCTTTTGTCAATGCTATAGAGAAGTTAGTTGAGTCACAAGTCAGTTGACTTTTCTCGTTTTCTCGCACAGAACTGATGAAAGGAAAATAATTTGAAGACATAGCGTTCTGCTTGTGTATGGTTGTGATTATGTTGTTTACTGGTGGAAAATTTCGTATTCGAATGAGGATGACAACAGCTGTCAAACTAGTGTAATCAGTGTTAAGATATGTATTGAAATAGTGAGGAGAAAATAAGTTCTTTTGACGTGGAAGGAGGTAGTGCGTGGTTGAATGTTTATTATCTGAGTGCCAGAAGGCAAGTTTAATCAATTACAGTCACGTCCTCGGCCTATATGCAAAGATATTGCTAATTGTAGGTATTAGACTGTAGGTAATAGTCATTGTATTAGTCATATTGTGTAATGTTAATTAAGAAGGATATGAAGCATGTCTTATTACTTTATTGTGGAGATTTCCTTTGGGAAATGGTTGTAGATCTCCGTCTTAGGTACGTCTCGGAACATATTAAATTTATCCTTTTGGAGCGGCAGAGAAAGGAGGCTATCTCTAAGATCTTGAATGCTAAGCCTTTGCTTCAATTTACACTGTTAATTGGATGAAAACAAAGAGGAAATTCATCAAAATAGGTCACATTTTTGGTGAAAGTATTGTAGGAATTATAAGAATGTCTGGAGGCCAATAAATCCCCACCTGCGTAAAAAACAAAGTCTGATAAGTTTAGAGCATGAGGGAGTGTGAGCTGGTACGATTACTCTTTTTGCTCCCGGTCTGGTTCGTTTATCTTGGCTTGCCCTTTGCTCTCCTCTGTTCCAACTCGACTCTTGACTAAACTAAGGTTTTAGTCAACAGCAGGAGTTTTCTGCGAAAACTTCCAAATTAAATCTCATAAATTAGCCACGGGATCAACTCGGCTTTACTTTATTCTATAGACTATAGAGATAAATTCTTTTATACTGCATATCCGCTAAATAACTTGATGAATAGATGCAATTGACATGTGCCCAATTTAGCCTTCACTTGCGGTTCTTGCACCTTTCCCTTCCTTTTTAATTATAACCGGGTTTTCTATAAAGCTCGTTCTCCCTTTGACTTCCCTCTTGGAACGAAGAGAGCTCACTTGATCTATTTTACGGAGCTATGTGTCTAGTTGGCGCACTTGGCAATTCCTCTGTGCTTTGCACAGAGAGAAAGTGCGTAGCTCCCGAACCTATGTCTCGTTTCAAAAACACGGAGCACATTCAAACAACCAATACACATTTTGTATCTACACAAACAAAACACCAAAACATAAGAACTTTGTAGGGGACAGCTACTTTCTATTTTTGTGGTTTTTCCTGTCAGTTCCTATTTTCCTTCCTGCCATTTCCTTTTTCGGTGCAGTGAACATGAAATTTTTCCAACACCGAAACTAAATTATCTATTACACACGTTTACGATCAATCTCTCCTCATATATTCAATTACTAGAACTACCTACCACTTGCTAGCTACCACTGTCTTATAAAATTGGCTGTACTACACGTGTTTTTTATCTAGAGCAGAGTTTGTCGGAGAGAGCATGACTGCAATAGCGAAAATATGTCACCAGAATAAATGTAAAATAATGAGTAGGTAATATAAATTATTATTGACTTAATCTCGTGCAATTTGAAGTGGTTCACGTTGAGCGTAAGGAGTCGGGAATTCATTCTAGCAAATGTTACGGCTTGAAATCCAGAGCGAGGAGTGGTTGCCGACTGAACATTGAAAAGGAAAGTAGTACTCGTACTAATAGTCGGTAGTCGTTCAAGGTAGGAGAGCGAACGGAGAGAGAATGAGAGTAATGCTTGTAGTAAAGTAAATCAAACAATGGGAAGAGTGTCCTTAAATGAACAGAATACATTGAGAGGCAGAACGGAGAGAGAAAGAGAGGACAAGAGCATCAGAGATGTTGGGAGTGTAGTAGTTCAGGAGAGAGAGAGAGGGAAGTCATGGAGAGAGCAGATCTGAAAGGGTAGCTCCCTTTCCCTCTCTCACTCTGCACAATGTACAAGATTAATCCGTGCATGAATTAATGCGAGCTGGAAAGCGCATAAATTTACTACACGTACTGCCTTATGCTATTTGCATTCTACACTTTCCTTTAACATGGTTACTTAGCTTTAGTGCATTTGCTAGTTGCTAGTCTAGTCACCATCTCCATTATTCAAATGGCCAACACTGTACGTTCTCTCGTACGTAAAATTCTTCAAGATTTTCTTTTTCTCCATACCAGCAACTAAATGCACCCTCCCTCCCATCTCTACATCCCTTCCTCAGCACTCTTTCCCAAAAATTGAATTATTGAACTTTCTCTTTAAAATAAAAATTAGGTTCGTCCACGTTGTAGCCAACGTGATCAAGAAGACTCCTTTCATTTCACCACACTCCTCATCATCATCTGTTTGCTCCTGATTTCCCTCTGTTTATAGCTGGTAAAACTTTTAAAGACTCCTTTCATTCTTGACCTGATAATAAGTTTAGAGAAAGATACACGGAGATGAAGACTGCTGACTATAGAGATTCCTCAAAATGTGTAATAATTAACATTGTTCGGTGAAAGTAGTAGAGAAAGTGAAGTGAAGTGAAAGAGGACTTTCTCAGAAAACTCTTCAGCCGTGCACAATCCTAAACTCTCGTGGGCGACACAGTTCCGTATTACAATATTCACAGCCATTCAGTGATACCTTATAATTTAAATATAATTATAGTAGTTTGAGACAATTGACTTTCACTAATTATACATTATCACACACTCCATGCTTATAATTACGCAGCATGTTATAATCATGTAAGTATATTGCTACTTCTTCGGTAACATTATAACTACACACATTGAAATTGAGCGACCGATGCACACGCCCTATATGATGTTCTTCCAGGAATTTTATATAAATAACTCTATTTATACTGAACTCAACTGCTACAAAAGAAAATCATTGTCAACATACGAATCCAAATTATATGACTCTCTTATTACAAGACAATTAAATCTCTTCCATGCCCTATGTAGACAATTCATCATTTTGTATCAACTCACTATATATCTCTGTCTCCTGTCTTTTGTGCCCTTCTGTGAATTCTTGTAAAAATTAACATACACTACCAAAATGGACTACTATACATTTAGTTGAGGCACAGGGATATAAATAATGCTTATAGACACATATAGCTAGTTCTATGATTTGCATTGTTCTAACTTCTCGTAATAAACGCCTATGTTTTTATGGCATTTTTAATAATATTTTAATGCCTCCTTGATAAGATCTATTCTTCATGCTACTCTAATGTTAAACATTCTGAAAGGAGATAGAGGATGAAGATGAGTGGACTACTATAAGCATAGATAACAAATAGTGTAGTCTTAAGAATTCTAAACTTTCTGGAAAACTTTCAGCAGAGAAAGTTTGGAAGTTTCTTTGAGAAAGAGAGAGAGAGAGAGAGAAGGCGTCAAACCATGAGAAGTCTCTCGCTTAATGAAAGACTTATAGACCACAACAAGAGTTTCATTTCTTATTCGACTTGACTGTCATTAATTATTTAGCTTATTTATCATATTCCGGTTTCCTGTATCGCTATGTTTTTGTATATCCGCCTTTCTCTGCTCCCATCAACCCTCCCACGTATATTTATTTATATTTGCTGTTCCCACTATACTCCCTTTATTCTGGTAGCTTATTGGCCTGCCTGGCTAATGTTGAAGCTCTGACTAATGTTACTACGTCTCTGACTATCAGTCTCTCCATACAAAAGCTGTCATTATCAACGCTAGCTCTTTCTGAGTGAGTCCTTTGGTGTTGCGTTGCATTGGAGTCTGTCTGAGGAGGGAAAGTTTATATGATGATGTTGCAATGGATAGGTCGACTGAAGCTATTGTGGAAAGAAATGCTATATGATAATGAATTGAGATATATGAAGGAGAGAGAGAAAGGTTTTGCTGTTATCTAATGGAATTTATCTTGGCTTTATAGTACAGTCACCGTAACGTCTGGTTGTGTTAAGGGAGCATGTTGAGCTGCCATATGTTAGCTTTCATGTTGGAATTATGATTGCTTAATCATGACTTTAAAATGTGTGAACGTCTTTAAAAATCCTCAGGAGTCTTGGTTGACAGGGCAGGAGGCGTAGAAGATGTCGGGGATGGTTCTCCTTGATCTACTTATGCTACTTATAGTAGGAAGTAGTCGTCGTGACTGAGCAGTTATTTAAGAGTATATGAATAAGAGATATGTGCTGATGTAGACATGAGTTTTCCAGTTGAGCGTATATGACAGGAGCTGTAGTTTATCAAGAGCACTTTCACCATGTTAAACACAGATTGACATATTGACATGCTACAAAGTACACAAAGTATTGGAAATCCTTAGCCACTCGTGCGGAAAGTCTACTGGAGATATACACACATCCACATACGAGTCGCAAGACACGGAATAAAATATAGAAATAATGTGAGTGAGTGAGTGAGTGCATTATGTTCGTTTGTTGTTTGTTGCAGTGGGGCCGACTGTGAATGGTTGGGAGGGTCGTGGCTATACGGGTTTGTACACCGGTCCTTATTTCGACACCTCGACGCCCACAAACATCTCCGCTCAACTTGGCACACATGCTTTCCTACCGTGCAAAGTCAAACAACTTGGAAACAAATCCGTAAGTTTTTACTCTCTTTTATTTCAATGCTTTTCTATTGGATTAGTCCGTCCTCGGAGTGATAATATTGTATATCCTTTTGAGTATACTGTCATAATTATATAAGTCATATTTACATGCAAACCTATCAGGTGTACTATATGCCCTGTCTGTATAAATAATGTCCTGGCAAAAAACTTTACTGTGTTGTTTTTGTTTTGTTTACCTATGCCTAGTGTAAGCCTAGTCACCTATTGCTCACATTTTCTCCTATTTACAAATAGTACTTACTTTGTGTCTTTGCTTACACAGCATATGGTTACGTAATGTTTTCTTAAGAAATTATCAAGAATGTGTGCGCATAAGAAGGAAAAAGCAGAAGAGAAATGAGTTGGTGGAACGGCTGTGGATTCTAACAAAGAGCTAGTAGCTACCTATTTAATAACGCTATTGTGCTATGTACTCTGACTAAAACTGGGCACATCTGTGTAGAAAGCATTTTTGGCTTTGCCATTGTGAAAGATGAGGAAAACAGGGAAAGGCAGATATATTTTAGGTACATGAGTATGGCAAAGTATCGCAAATAGGCGCCTCCGTGTCTTCTTTGCCGAGGAAAAAATGAGAGATTGTGTTTTAGCTTTACATCTGCGGGACTTCCTCCAACGATGTCATGATTAGTATGAAAAATTGATTCACTATAGAATATATGAGGCTTTTGAATTCCTATTAAGAAGATCCTACAACTAAATATCTCACAATAAGAAAGTATATATAGTAGGTGGCTACAGAGAAAGTTTTTTTAAAAGTTTAGAAAATGGGTTCTTTTTAGAAATGACTAACTGTGAGTTAGCGGAGGAAAGATATATTTGGGAATGGTTATTATGGAGCTGTGCAGAAAAAGTTATCAATGTTAGTTGACAGAGTTATGAAAAGAAGAGAGTATATAGGTAGCTGATTCAAATTGGTCTGCAGGAGGAAGGAAAGGTTGAGTGGTGGTTGCTTGCATGTACAGTACAAACAAATTGATACTTTGATATTGAAGCTGTAAGCATTAGTTTCGGTTGTTGGTAAACTTTGGTTAAAGACATGAGTCGGGTAACCAGAAGAGAGCCAGGTTGTTTTCCATTAGCGTAAAGTGGCCTCTCTTTTTAAGTCGCTCTTTTCTCCTTTCATACATCACACAAGTATAAGAGCAATGAAATGTGGGAAATGTAAGATGAGGCAAAGTTGAAAAAGTTCTTAGTTCTTAGCATTATTCTTCAACAGACTTTCCTCACCAGAGAATTTCGACGGATTCTCAAAGATTAGTTTGACGAGCGGCGTGAATGGAGAAAGTAAAGATTATGTCTCTGAGTATCGGTCGATTTTATCAGCATTGCATTTGTGTAGCTTTAGGAATAAGACCTTGTCGTGTCGACTTGTCTAAGTATTAGATTAGATAGGCACTAGAAATGAGGAGATGGAGAGAAGGACGGAGAAAGTTTTGGAGGGAAAGCAATGAAATTACAATGTTTATTATCCCCAAAGACACTTGGATTTTCAAATTAGAAATGTAAATTCCTCCTTTGAAAAATGAAATTGATCTCCCCCACTAATGCTATGTGTAAGTTAATTTAGCAAAGAATTTCACAATGGGATTTGCCCCGTTAGAAATAAGTGTACGAATATACTATAAAGTGAAAATGTTAGAGTAATGTCGAAAGGAGAGTGGCTGAGAAGGGAACGGGGCCAAGCTAAAAGGAAAGCAAGTCTGAGGCAACACTCGGCGACTCAAGCCAACTTTCTCTCGCACCCAGAAGCTTCCTTATCGATTTTATTCTACGATACGACGTGCCATTTAACGAGCCCCAAATTTCTATTCACTCTGTCTTCACTTTCCTTTCACGCTTTCAACTTTTATCAATTCACTCATTTCACTGATAATGTGTTCTTATGTAAATTTGTTTTTCTCCCCTAAGAAACTCACAAGTTGATGACCCAAGAAGGAAAACTTTGAATATCTTACGAAAGAAATCCGAGAAAACTTTTTTTCCCCTTTTCCATTTCTGAAAAAAACTTGTTTGTTGTTTGTGTTTTGTATTTCCTGATGATTTCGACGTAATTAAGTGCACTTTTGCCAAAAGTGAACTCTCTTATTGTTAGTACTCACCCATTCGTAGTTTCACCCGGCACAATGGCAAACTCTTATTTCATTATTCCAGGATATCCTAAGTATTTTATAACTACCCTTCTATATATACTTACTTCAAAGATCCTCTTTATACACATCTGGAATATTGACGATGTTTTCCCTGAACAATTGTTCATAGGGAATTACAGAGTCAAAATGAGAAGCTTAGAGCATTATATTGAAATAGTCGGACAAAGAAGATACTTTCGACGTTTTATGTTTTCAATTTTCCAGACATCCGGAATCCAGACTGCATACATCACAGAGCAGTTCTTGCTATCAGTTGGTCGAGAAATTCTAACACTAACACGGAGAAAACAATCCTTGATTATTATTTGCATAGAGAACAATAAATGAAAGTTCAAAGAGTAGCAATCCTTTGTGAGTTCATGGCGTAGTAATTAGTAGTTCAATTTCGTTAATTCATAGATGGATTGCTCCTCCTCCAGTCCCAGTCTGACTGGCTGAGTGAATAATACTGAGTAGAAAAGTGGCGGCGATTGAATGCTTATATTCATAAATAAATGCCTTTGTTTTATTCTTGTCTGTCCATAGGTCTCCTGGATAAGAAAACGGGATTCGCACATATTGACAGTAGACAGATATACGTTTATAGCTGATGAGCGATTTCAAGTTTTGCACAACTCAGACACATGGACTTTGCAAATAAAATATGTACAGTCTCGTGATGCAGGGATATACGAATGTCAAGTCACAAGCGAGCCGAAAATGTCGCAATTCGTCCAAATGGAAGTCGTCGTGCCGCAGACTAAGATTTTAGGGGAATCGGATGTGTTTGTAAAAAGTGGGAGTACCGTGCAAATTAGGTGCATCATTACACAGAGTCTAGAACAACCTTCGTACATCTTCTGGTATCACGACGGTGGACGAGTTGTCAATCTATACGGAAAACATCAAGCAGTCGAGAGGGTAAGTTCTGACATCCTACAATTTTCCTATCTAATTATAACACAAAATAAACATAAATGAGACAACGACAACATTCTATTTACCTACATGGAACGGAGACAGACAGAGAGAGATAGCGATGTTTATAGCACACTTTACTACACTTTCTACCATGAATAATAATTAGGTACTAATTCATTTAGTACGAGTCTTTGATTTCAGTCACAGCATAGGCCAGCCTAGATTAGTTATCTGTAGTTTAGATAGCAAGTAAAAATAACTGACAAGGACTTAAAACAGGAACATAAAAGATTACACAATAGAACAGAACACAATGTGAAGGCAGAGATCTAGTGATTCTCGTCGAGTCGACTTTCCCTCGGGGAAAGTTGTAGGTCAGACTTCAATCTAGTTTAGCGCTCTGTCTATGTTCTACAATCTATAGAGCATAACTCTCGAACTATACTTATAGAATATTATTATATTCTTCTATAGAAAGTCTTGTTCGTCTCGCAGTTCTCTTAAAATTTAATCCTTAAAAAATTCCTATAGAGTCCCGTCACGACATATTTCATTTAGGGAATAATTGAATTCGAAAACAATTAAATTAAAGTCTAGAGAGCAAGTTCACTCTTTGCACTCCTTTTCCTTTCTTGAGCTGTATATTATATTGTAGCAGAGAAAATGCAATATGTATAAGGACACTACATGAATTTACTTACACAGAATAAACTTAAGTTGGTTCTTAGAGAATAGATTCAGAAAGCGTAGAAAGAGCAAAGTTTGGCGTATTTCTCAACTCACGTAGGTACATAAAGGGATTGTAGGGCAGCTTTGCTTATTTAGAAAATGATTATTATTATAGACTGTAGCCGTAAATTGTCGTGGAAAAGTAGTATTTCATATTATTTGTCGTAAATATGATAGTAGCCAACAAAGATAGAGACATATAAGTAGAAGAAGAGCTTAGGTACTTAGCAAACTTATCTTTTATTTGAATAAGTGGATATTGCGCTTATTTAGTTAGTTAGCAGTGTACATAAATAGAGAGAGTGAGATTTGAGTAGTCTTAGGCAGAGAGAGAGAGAGAGAGGAGGGCTGAATGAAATAGAGAAATTGTGTGGAGGTCGTGAGTGCGAGATCTTGTTGGCTTTCCAAACTATTAATGAATTCATAGTGGTGTACACTTGACGTACATGTATATTAGCTTATGCATAGTAATAGTAGAGCGAAAGAGAGAGAGAGAGAGTTCAGATGTGAGGAGATGAGAGGTGCAGCTACTTATTGTTGCTGTATTTGTTTATTGTTAGATTGGAGTGGAATGTGGAACTATTAGTGCGTATATTATTGACACAATTCCCACTGTTGTTATGTATGAGGAGAGTGAGAAGGAAGAAGGAGAGGCAGATAATAAAGCAAGGCAAGGAGGACTCTAACGTGGAATACTTTGCCAAGAGACACAAACACATAACACTTTATTTCCTCTGCATTCGCTACATTAACCAAAATGAAATCGATAAATATTCACAGCATTTTGTCTAATTCAGACATTTCAAGTTTCAGCTGTCGTCCTTTCTCTCCTTTCGACTCTGTACTCGTTAGAGGTACTTTCACTCTTCTGTCTCCTATTATCCGACTAGTGCCTATAGCCATACAAACACAAGCAGTGGTAATAACAGAGTTAACTGCATTCATCTTCCTCTCTCTCTCTTTCTCTCTATACTTGCGACTCATCTGCTTAAGCAGTAGTAGTGCACTGTACTGTAACTGCTCTGTAGTCTTCCTAACTAAACTATTATCTGTATCTATGCAAGAAATGGGCAGTGAAATAAACTTTGCACTTTGGGGATATTCAGTGCAGACGGGCTCGGGCTTCCTTTCTCTTTGTAAGTACTCCGTCCCACGCCAAACCGGTCAAGTTAAATTTAGTCAGTTTGGTTAAGTTCACTTCAGTGAGGGCAGGAGAACTGAATCACGTCAATAACTTTTTTGTCAATGCTTTAACACGCATTACAGTTGTTTACAGGCTATAAAATGTCTCGACTGTTTACAAATCGTTTTTTTACCTTAGTGGTGCAGTAATAGGATTATATAGTTTTACACCATCATAATAGTGTGCCATATAGATTCCTATCTATAACTCCAACCCAGCACGAACCATTACGCTCCCTTTACCTTAGTCACCAACAGCATTTATATATACGGACTCACTCCAGGTGTATTCTATGCTTAGACTATCTTTATCTTATGTGGATATGTCACTGTTGGTGTTGATGTTGACTTACCTACTCATGACTGCTGCTCCTCTACTTTATGTGCACAGTAGTAAATATACGATTTGCTTTGGCATACCACATAACACCACATAGTATGAATGATGAAATAGGTGGGCGAAGGATTACTTACAAGCCAAGGCAATAAGGCACGCCGCCCTTGCTTCCCTCGCTCCATTATGACTTTCCCAACTAAAGCCGCTATAAACACTGCGGCTTTCACTCTGATACTCTCGATGAATTCTCTATCACCCTTTTATCACTTACACGAATATTCCACTCAACAATCAAACACCACTTCCTTGACCTTTTCACTCATTTATATATTTGTCTATTAAATAATACCCCTGTCCACGTGTGCCCCACGCACTGTTTTAAATATGAAATTCAAACAAAGTCCTTGTTTCTCCTTCAAATCTCTGCC
>JAAAYG020013308.1:26001-39525 GCA_009936455.2 Tomocerus minor
TTGCATGTAAATATCGAGAAAAAATGGGAGCAGTAGTGAAAGTGACTGAGTAAATTGGTGGTTGTTGGGATAGAAGGGATAAAACAGTGTAACCTAGTAATATGTGTAACTAGTGAGTAATCTGGGAGTACGGGATGAACGCATACCGACACACTTATACGGGTGTCGCTTTAGCACTTACGCTCGTAGTACTACTAACTTTATATGGTTTCTTGTTACGATAAGCTGATAATGATGCGATGTTTCCTTTCCTTTAGTCGACATCTTATAGTAGCTATAGAATAGCTATGTGCAGAATGCAGAGCATGTTCCTTACAGACGTAAAGTAACTTTAAATGTAAATTTTACGCGGCCAGATTTCATCTATATTTACTATTTGTGGGTCTAAAGACTCCTCGGTTTTCTCTGCATGTTTCTCCATTCACCTACTCTGACGTAGATAGTTGGTGCACTTTTGTTCGACTTGGGGAAAAACCTGCTGCCAGTAAATATAGGTGTGTTTGTTTTGCAGTTTGTAACCACGTACTATTATTTTTGTACATTGAGGTCCTGATAGACTGATACCGAAATAGTTGTGACGGTAGCACTTAGACAAGTAGCTGATAGGAAATTGTCCGTATATACACAGGAAAAGTTTAAAGAGTGTATTTATTTTTGTCCGCAAATAAATAGCACGGTACAGGGCACAAAGTTTTATTGTGTTAGTTTTGAGATAAATAAAGCATTTTTTAATTAAATATTGGAATAAATAGGTAGAGAGAGAGAGTTGGATTCTTGCTTTCGTGTAATAATAGTAATCAAGCTCTGAAAAGAGAATAGTTGTGCATTAGTCATCATCACTTGTCGTGTGGATAGAACGGAGTAAAAGTGTTAGCTTTCTCCTATAGAGCAATGCATAGCAAATATTTGTAATGGAGCAGGGAAGAACGCAAGGTTTTCCATTTTCCTGTACAGTTGTTTGTGATTGTGATATATATCTTCTTTGTTTGTGGTGTAGTGTAGAGACGGTGTAGGCAGGCAGGGAGTAGGTAAAAGTGTGTGCACGAGTTTGGCTTGGGCAGTATATCGTTTGATTTGTTATCGCCAGACATCTGGCGCTTTTCTACTTACTTTAATAGCTGAACAGATTTAAAAGTGAGTTGAAATAGTTACTTTCCTGCTCTGCTCTGCTATTTACTTGTGTAGGCTTGACCTTTGCTTTGGCCAGGCTTTGCATTTACCCTGCTGGTGGTTTGCCCATCAATAAAACAAAAATGAGTCACTTGTCATGTTTACACAAATCTCACATGTTTCTATGCATGTTTCCTTCTAATGTGCTATGTACGTTTTTCCGAAAGTTAATTTTCCACACAAGAGTACAAGTTGACGCACTCAGTCAAACTTAAAAGTAGTCGGGACAGAGCTGAGAACAGGGCACGCGGAATCAACTCCCGACTCCCTGACTTGACTTTCGATCCCAATTTAATAAATGACTCTTTACAATGGGTAATTTGAGTTTGTCCTTTTAATTATCTGTGTAGCAAAAGGGGAAATAAGTTGGTAGTTGTATTTTGTAGACCTCTGTATACTAGTAATATACGTCGCAGTTTGGGAAAGTCGACTGGAGAGAGAGAGAGAGAGAGGGAGAAATAGTCGAGAGACTGGAAAAGACATCCTTTAATGTTGAACTGGACTCGCTTGATTTGGGATTGGAGTGTAGAGAGTGAGTGGAGAGAAAACATTCCCGGAAATGTAAACAAGCATTAGAAAAGTTGAATGCATTAACTATTCCCATAGGCTTATCCATTTTTCATGCCTCATTCACTATAGCTTTTTTAATAGTATTATGATTCCCGTAACTGAACCCTTTACAATTCGTCCCCTTGGGACAAATCATTAGTTTCTCAGTGCCTTATGTTATTACAGTCTGTTTTATTAAAAGAGACGAGTTCTACTTATATACTTGCTATATCCCCTGCATTCTTCCTTTTGAACTTATGACCTAATATTAGGGAGATACGCTTCTCCATTCCCTTTCGATTCCCTTTCTATAGAAATATATGTAGCTAATAGCCAAGAACACTCTTTCACCTCGATCGCTTCGTTCTTCTATTATAAGTTCTCACAGCATTATTAGATTAAATTTCTGTTGGTCTTTAGAAATGGAAAGTCTTATCTAAATACCCTAATGGTAATAATAAAACAGGTTAGTGTTATCTATCCCAACTCTAATTCTACTCTTCTCACAGAGCAGAGCATTAAAGCTTGATGCTAAGAGTCAGAATGCATTAGTAGGTCGAAGGTCGTTGCCAATATTCTCGTGATACTCTAACTGGATCAACATACATTAGTAGCACTGGGTGAGGGAATTAAGGTGCAAATCGTACTGAATGTAGGTCCTCCCTAAACATGCACATTACCACATTAGCCTAAATTATACAGGTACCTATTACTAATAGTATTATGCATACTACTACACTAGAATGTTACACATTGGTACATTGCATTGTAGGGCTATGGAGTGTTTTGATTTCGACGGACATACTAAACACACACAAAATGTGCTATTATTGCTTGAGGAATTGCTCAAGCCTATGTTTACAGTTATAATAATCTGGAGAAAAAGAACTTAAAGGGGATATTAATTTGGGAACCTTGTTTTCTGCAGGTGAATTCTGACACGACGATAGGAATATTGATAATCAAGATGACAGAGCGACGTGATTCGGGTAATTACACTTGCGCTCCTTCAAACCTTGACTCTGCCAGTGTGACTCTGCACGTGCTCAACGGTAATTTGACTTTCCTTATACTTTTCCTCCTTCATTTCAAAATATTTAGCTAATAATAGTTTTCTTTAACCTAGATATGAATGTTATTAATAACTATGAAGAAAGTAGTGTTTAGGTAACTGTCCATTAATAACTTGTATAATTAGAAAATGAAAGTATTATGAAGTAGTAGGTATTTGTAATTGGAGGTTCACAGGAGAGCAAGTGAGTCTCAGTTTAGAGTTAGAGTTAGTTTGTAATGATCATTAAAACTAAATAGTTAGTTGAGCATTACCATTATTGGCAGTGCAAATGTCAAGTATAGTGAGTGTAATTAGGCAATGTTTATGTAAAGTGTATTATGTATGTGTATATATACCTACGGGAGAGATATAATCTGACTAGGTGCAAACAGAATAGAGAGAATGATTTTAGCAAATGCAACTTTCTGACTTTCTCTACTTAAGTTATACTAAGTTGGGAATTTAATTTGAAAAGTTCGTTTGGAACTTTGGAAATTGTCATGTCTCTGTGTGTGATTTAGTTAGGTATGTGAAAGATTCATTTCAAAGTGCACATGCATAGAGCATATAGTTCGTGTGTGTAGCCGTTTTGGAGGATTCATTAGTAGAATAGTTTGTATGATTCTACAGTGGTCCTCTAGTAGATGATTTCTTGCTAGTAGAGCAGTAGTCGTCTGCTTGCACAAAGCTTTTTGCTCTCTCCTTGACGGAAATCAATTGTTTTGATGTCGTCATCGCCATCAATCATTGTGAACTAAGAGCGGACTAACTGGGAAGGGTTTCATGTTAGCCCTGTCGGAGAAAATTGAGGAGATGAGTAGATAAGAAGGTGGCAAGAGTAGGTGGCTAACTGGGCGTTTTACGGTTAGATTGGAATTGTGAGTAAAAAATGTGTTTGGTTGATGTGTAGGAGAGCATCCGGCGGCGATGCAGCAAGGGAGTGGTGGTGCAGCGTACTCGTCAGTCTTTACGTGGCAGAATGTATTTCTCATTGTCTTGTTGTCTAACTTTCTGCCCATCCGCGTAACGTGACCGATTTAAAAAGAAAACAATTTTGAAACTCTTGTGGAGACTAAAAATCCCCCAAAGTGAAAATTCTAGTGAAAATATTAAGTGGAGGGACATGAAAAAGGATGACAAAGTTGTCGGTGACTATCACGGTAATAATCTGAAACATGTACTATTAGTTGTGCCAGGAGGGGAAAGTGGGACACTCCTTATCTGAACGGAATCACTAAAGTTTTCAACTGTAACTGTTACTTTACTATGCTGCTGTTGTAAACAGTGATAAATCCTACATACATTACTACATTACATTACGTAGCATACCTATACCTACAGTTAGTCTCCAAAAACTCACACACAACTCTCCGAAAAACATTATATCTTCAGTGATAAAGAGACGAGGAGTGAATTATAATATGAAACGTACAAGGCAAACTGTGAATAGCTACTACTACTATAGTAATACATACATATTATTATATAACGACTACTTATACATACTTAGACTAAGTTAGAGAGTGACTATAATCATGTATACTACTCACAGACTACTCGTACACAACGTGTGACTATAATAATGTAGGAAGAAGACGATGGACTCCACTCCAGAACACTCCACTCCACTTCAGTTCAAATACATAAATACACACACAAGATTTTTAGACACACTAAAGCATTTCCTCCCTCGCCGGCTACTCTACATCCAAAGCCATCCACCAACCACACACTCCGAATCATATTCTGCTGGGCTGGGGAATGAAAATCTCTTATCATTTTGTCGGAACTTTCACTGGAACTCAACTTTCCTCCGCTCTAACGACCATGTGGAAGTGCATTCGAGAAATATTCAGTGAATGATCTTCTTTCGCCTCGGAACAACAACAAAATTAGCCATACTCACACAAACGATAATTCTTTGACAATGACTCTTCTAACAGATAAGCAGTAAATACTGGAAATATTATGTGTATGGATGGGCGCTCCTCCGACTCCATTTACTTTACTTATTATTAGATAAGAGTCCATGGAACAGATGAACGAAATGATTGTGAAACGACTTTTACATACTAGGGAAAAAGAAGGAAACGTACCTACAGACATACATACTACTTATTTCCTACAACCAAACGGACAAACATACATTACAGAAAACTACTTAAATCTGATTCACGTAGCGTGTCATCCATTCCAGAGATAAAAATAAATTATCTTCTCCATTCCCCGCCACATCACATTTCATCACATCACGAATTCAATCACCCAACCAACTGGATCACAAATCAGCTCGGCTCACTGACAATGATACGAAATGAGAGGAGTTACTGGATGTGAGGAAGAGGAAGTGAGTGTGTGAAGTTATGTACGATTCGTTTTGTGACATGACAATGCAAAAATGCAAACTGCAATATTTAGCAGGACCTAATATCCTACTTATTGTACTACACATATGTAACTGTATGTATTTTATATGTATTATTACTACGTCTACCACGTCTCATCTGTCTATCTATCTATGTAGGCTCTGTGTATTCTGTATTTATGTACGAAAAGATGTGTGTGTACTGATCTGAGGATGAGCTCTGCAGTGCAGTGCAACAATGAAGAGTATTACCCAAAGTCGTATTAAGAATAAAAAATGAATAGGAACTGTGGTGCTTACGACAATGATCTTTTCGAATATTATAACACTACCACTACCATGTACTAAATAGCAGTTATATTATGTGTACTCAGATACATTACACACAGTTACATATAAACACACACATACACACATGCAGAATATACAGTTTCAGACGTTCAAAGGGCGGTGATTCCCCTTTATAGCGTCTCCATTATATTCTCTGTGTCTAACGTACTAAGTAGTAAATAATGCAGTCAGTGTTTTTCGTTTAACTTCTTGTCTTGTCAATCAGAAGAGAAAAAGTTGTCTCTTTTCTTGTACTACATTACATATTAGAATACACATTTTCTATAGATAAATTGTAAAAAAAATATCGACAAAAACATTTGTAAGGATTTTAATGCGACAGATAATGCAGGAAAATGTTAAATGTTGTTAGCCCTTTTCGTATATAATGCTTCCTATAAATACGCGAATGTATTACTGATCCATATTTAGGTAGCAGTTATTCTATTTAACTTATGTATATTGTGTCCTCCTTTCTCAACTTGTTATCTCACTCCAAATGTCCAAATTCAAAAGTTGGACACTGTAACCGTGATGCTATCTCATTTGGTTTAAAATTTTCAACACGTAACAGAATTTTAGAACATTTTACCTTGGTAGAGTGAGAGAGAGAGAGAGTTCCTACTTCAACTTTGCATTATTTCTTTGGATGAGTAGACTACTTACGTCAGCAAAACTTTGTGATTTCTTGTACACGTACTACTTCTATACCAGTACACATAATATTTGAAATGTTGCTGTTGTTGTTAGGTCATAGCTAGGTAGCTACTCAAGTAAAAGCGCAGTGCATATAAATGATTCGTGAACGTACAAAGAGTGAGGATTAATAACCTTTCTATTACAGCTTTGCGTTAAAACCAGAACTAGGTAATTATTAGCAATCAAAATATAAATTATTGATGCTTGTTTGGAATTTATAACTCACTCGGTCATTCAGTGACCATTACTTTCTATAAAGATATAAAATATACGATGATAAGCAATACTGAGCGAGGAACACATACACACATGCAAATATAACAACCAAAACCAATATAAATAAATCAAACTATACTTACCTATACTAATAATAAATAATAATATTTGCTAACTTAAACGTACTATCTATCTATATGATGATATAATAAATCGTGTAATCATAAGCGTGTAATGTAATTATCTTAGCTAAGTATATAATGTACTAAATAATAAGTTTATAATACATAACATGTGCTGGGCTGTACATAAATACAAAGGAAATGTACACCACATAAATAAAATATAATAAAAATGATGTATAACGTCTAAGAGTCATGAAGATATAGTGTTAAAGTGAATGTTAGCGAATGATGATGATGATGGTGAGTGAAAGAGTTTTGTTTAGGTTGGAATTGTCTGTTGTTTGGTTTGTTTAGATTGAATAGTGACATAAATACTATACAACTAATACTCTTCACTTATCAGTGAGCCAATAAAATAATGTAAACAAGCGAAACTTTTCTTTGCCTTTTTACTGTCATGTCATTGTGAGTCATTGGCTATCTCGCGACTCCTCTTTCATGCTCTTGACTACAGAATGCAGTTTATTGTGTGTCTGCGTACATATATTCATGTTGCAAGTGGAGAAGACTGTTGTACTGTTAGAGAAAACAGAGTCTTCGTGCCGAGATTGTTTTTCTCAGTCAAGATTGCTGTCCTGTCGACTTTCTTCTACTGCAATGCACTTCTTTCAGGGTTTCCTAGCTTTGCTGGGCTCCTTCTGGTCCGTCGTGTCCTGTCCCTGTCCTGCGGTTTGCTTTCCAATTGGAATCCTACTGTGTGCAAGTCCTCTCTGCGTGTGTCATGTCAGTCACTCAACATTTTCAGAGGAAACAAGCCACGAACACGAAAGAGTACAGCGCCTGGAACATGCAACTACAGTTTGTGTACAGGGCACAAAACAGGAAATTTACTTCTCTCTGTCATTTCCATTTTACGCGTCTAGAGTTAATAGTCCGTGTATGTGTATGGGTGTACATACATCTATTTACAGCTAATTGAAAGAGAGAAAGTAGCTGGCTAACATTCAACCAAATGAAGGTTACTCGCATTTTGGCAATTGGAGCCTGCATTATTAGGCTACATAACTAATGCTCCTAATTGTAACTAATTTGACAGAAGAAAGAAACCCGAAACGTGACACTTTTCGGCTTTCCAAGAATCTAAAGTAAAGAGGTAGGCACTGCATGGTTATAATTTCCTAAGTATGCAAGAGAATGTACAACATTTAAATGCATGCATAAATATAATACCACTGTGATAGCATCTCTTGGTAAGTAGAGCATAAATATTTAGCCAGAGCAAAGCAAGGTATATACAAAGTACACGCCTCCTTCCAGTCCCTCTAAGTATATATAGATAATAAGTAGGGATGAGAAGATGTGAGTTTTGTTTAAAAAGTCAGGTCGCATCTGCGAGAGAGCATCTCATCTGCCGACTACTTCACTTACAATTAGGAGCAACAATTAAAAGAGAAAGCTACAAGCGCATTAAGACGGATTTCCTCGGAAAAGCCAATTCCTTGTTAAAGCCGTCCCTCCACTCTCTCTTATTACTAATTGCGAAAAAAGTAAATGAGGAGAATAGTATTGCAGTGGAATGGGATAGGAAGGCGAGCGGGGGCCACTATCTCTTAAAGACATAAAAGCTTTAGACTTACAAGTCTTAACGAGAGCAGTTCTCTTTACGACATCAAACGACCTACGGAGATTACACTACATCATGACATGGCATTACATTAGAAACAACGACAGCTCCATACACTACGACTTTTCTAGTCGACTCGACTCAGCCCAAAACCCAAGTTGAACTGCCTGTGATCTACAGCTAACTCTTTCCCGACCTAGAGCCCTATGATTGCCTGTGATGTAAATGTTATTATATAAATAGCGTCTATATAGTAGTCTCACAGGAAGGTTTACTGGCATTAGTCGACATTGAAAAGACATTGGCCAAGGCACTCAAGAGTTTTACCTTAGTTACTTATGACTTAATTTGAGAAAAAAGGGATTTCAATTTAAGGGAGGGGATTTGAAATAAAAAACTGATCAGATAATAGTAGTTGTACATTTATTCAGTGAAAAGTAAAGGGCAAGGAGTCTGACGCAATTTATCCTGCCGTTTAGGTTGACTATGTGAGTATTGCGAGAGAGAGAGAGTTTGGGCTGGAGAAAGAGCTTCCCACTGCACATAAGCTAACAATGAAGTGTATAACTTGTACATAGCTCTAATACTAATAATCCAAGACGGAGAAAGTACTGCATGACAAAGCAACAAAACGCAAAGACACTAAAAGGAAAACATGTCTAAAACGATAATCTGAGCTGTTAGGGGAAGTTTTATCTTAATATATATTACTGCTGCATAGTATCGTCGCTCTATTCCTGGCTAACTGTAACATAATACTATAATGCTTTCACCCACTCCTATAGGTTGCATGACTGTGAAATGTCGTCGACCTACATAACTATAGAAAACATTATCTGACTGGAGCAAGATAGACTAATACTCCAACGTGTCCTTTTACTTGTACTACTATGCATTTATATTTAGTACTACATTGTTTTATCTGTTATTACCCTTTCACATGCTACATCACTTTCACTTCCAACTTAGCTTTTCTCTCAATCCATTCCCTTAGTTTATTCCTTCACTCTCTCTCTCTCTCTCTCTCTCTCTCTCTGTATGCAATATCTACGACGTGTGTGCTTTCTTTGAATACACCAGTCCCTGGACTTTCTTTCCGCTTTCTCTTTGTTTAACTACTGGAATGAAGTTATAGGAGCCGTCGAAGGCTGGCCCGACTATTGCAACACACGCACAGCGCATTTCTGTGACGGACACAAAGTAGAAAATAATGCACAGAATAAGTAATATTTCTCTGACTTGCTTTCCTATTTAAAGCAATTTTTCAAAATGGACAAGTTTTTTATTGATTTCCGTCGACTCAACTCGTTGGATTACATGTATAAACTTTCTTGTTTTAACAGTTGAGACACAAGCATTGCACAATGCTCATATATTTCACAATGATGATTATCTTCAGTGGTACACATGCAAAGAAAATGTTGTAGAGAATGCATTCAGAGAGTCCCTTCTCTCCTCCTTTAAGTAGCAGTGCACACAGAGATAAGTAAGATTTATAAGTGTAGTGAGTAGTGACTACTAAAATGTGAACTTTCACTTGTAGAAAACAAAAAGAATTTCGAGAAGAAAGGACAGATCCCCTAAACCCCATGTACTCATTAAATCTACCCCAAAGGAAAAGTCTTAAAAAATTTTCCCACTGTCAGTTTTTGGCTGGATTTCTGTTGGCTTGTGTGCCCTTTAGTCAAACCTAAATTCAGCCCTCGTTTTTCAATAACGTTTTTCTATGCTCACTTCTCTATAATTTCCTTCTCTCTCTCTCTCTTTCTTTTGCTCTCTTCTGTGCTCTAACTTTTTCGGGCATATGTAGAAAGTTGTGGTGGTGGCACATGTGGGAAAGAACTGCTGAACTCTTAGTCAGACAAAAAAATACGTACGCTAGTACTCAGTATTGATTTCAAGCATGGACTTTCCTCGCCAACAAATACTACCCTTAGCATTTTACTACTAGCTACATATTGAGTTTATTACAGCTCATGCTGTAAAAATAAGCTATAGCTTCACTCCACTACCCACTACCACTATCCTCCACTCACTAAACTCAGAAATACTGATATGAACTTGTAAGACAACAAACGAGATATGATACATACACGCTTTCTCCTCTTGCACTCTCCATATCCCGTTCCTATACGCAGCAGTGCCCTTCTATAGCCGCTGTCTGTCCGCCACTTAATACGTCGACGTTAGCTTTCCCCGACTTCAAACAAACTCTCTCTCTCTCTGGCTCTCTTTTATACACACACTAACAAATGATATAACAAAAAGTCATAACTTATTATTTTCTCTTGTCTTACATAACATTACATTACATTACATCAATATCCTCCGCTTTGCATTAATACTTTGAGGAAGAAATTAGGTCGAGTGTTGCTTTCCCCCTTTTCCTATCATTTCCTATTCAGCATTTCACTGCCTTTAATAATTCTCAAACTATTTCTTCTTATTGAGACGATAAATTGTTATGGGTGGGCACTAATGTCAAATGTGGTCGCATTATGCTCTGTCCCGCCATATCTAAATTATAAACTTCTCACAAAATACTATTATACTATTTATAAAATCACTTCCTGCAGACTAGTGCCATGATAGTCCCAGAGAAAGTACACAGTCTAATAGATATTAGCGGAAAGAGAGCCGTTTATATGGAGCACTTTATGTCTTCCTTATAAATAATATTCGACTGCCAAACTGCCATTGTATATTGTATGCATTAAGATCTCAGTCAGCCTTTTATTGAAATACTATCTGACACAAGTAAATCCGCTTACGCACACACGCACGTAAGAGCCAGAAATATAATCCTTATATCCAAAATATATTTTCCTAGGCATGGTCAATAGCTGAAATAACTTTAGCATTTCAAAGTAATGTTCATTTCCTAGCAGTCACATAAATAATATTACTACAACTATGCTCTCAATAATATTATATAGATTATATTTATTCCAATACGAGGACCTAGTGCCTACTGAAGTACTAACATTGGCTATTAATGCTCTATAATAAATTCTGGGCGTATTTATACAGTCATATGCATATATTTATAGTCTGTAGTAGAGAATGTATGTATTATGATCTTGAAGCTGTATACAGACTCCGTGCGTGGAATCAAGTCAGGAAGATAGATTTTCATCATGTCCCACTGGTTGAAAGGATTGTCTTGTTAGTAGGTAACGTTCTCAGTACACATCAAACTAAATATAGAACCAACTCAAGTGTCAGTTTATCTGCGTAGTGATTAATGACACCTGCTCCCGTTTTCAGAGTTGTTATTAAGTAAGCATGTTATACAAAGTCTTCTGAACCTCTCAAGAAATCCTTACATTAGATAAATGGTAAATAATGAAAGCGGAAACGGAGGCCTTTACAATATCGGATATTCTGCGAAGAAGTTGAAGGAAGGAGCCGCTGCTCCTAACTCCTATTTCCTCCCAAGAGCTATGAATTTTTATTGCAAACCTCATATTGACCCAAAAACCTTCAGAATTACTCATTCTGGTTGTTGACTTAAATTGAAGATTCAGAGCCATGTCCGGGGGCAACCAGTTTAGTAAGAAATCATTTTCCTACAGTCAACTGTTTGTATTTACATTTAGATAATAAACAGAATAGAACAAGCAAAGAAAGTTATCCAAGTGTACACATTGCATTACAAGTCCTATAGATTATCCATCCTACTCTTCCAGGAATACACATCGGGCATCCCAACGTCCTAAAAGGAGAGAGCAAGAAAGGAGGGACGAAAAGAGTGCAGATGGCTGACTTCTCTGAACATGCCGAAAGAGGAAAGAGTCAGTTTAGCATTATTGCATATAAAACGTTTATTTCTATTTGAATTATCTTCAAAACGGCTTTCTAAGAGTCAGTAGACTATAAACATGAAGAATGAAAGATGTAATGCACTTAAATATAAAATTTTCCCTAAAAAACTCGAAGACACTAACGAAAAGTGAACAGTGGAGTACGTGGACGTAAGTACAGTTGACGCTCGGCTACCTTATATATCTACATTCATGGGCTATGCATACTTTCTCAAATTCTCACTTCTGATTCCCCTTTTCGCCTACTATTGCGGCAACCTCATTCAACAAACCCGCCCATAAAACGAAAGGTAATAAGATGCCGATTTCCGGAATAAAATCTCTATAATAATAAGTGCTCAAACGCTTGGCAAAAGATGAAAGAAATTCCTTTGGCTCCCGTTTTCTTTGCTTTCCTCGAATTCGATTCCCAAACCTTGTTCCAAAATGCCAACGGATAATAGTGCAAAACCCAAAATACAAACTCTCAAAAGCCTTTCTAATATAAAGAACAGAATGTAGCCACTTCCTTCTATAAACTCCCACTCAGCTAAACACCACAGCCCATGATGAACCCGAAAACACAGTAGTAGAGTTATATGTATGAGTAAGCTCCTCAATTGTAAACAGGTTTAGATTTGGGTAAGTAGGTATGTTTACAGGAAAACAAATAAAAAATTCTCTCTGAAAAAAAGCATGCACAATGAACTCGGGTACACAGGAGTTCAGCCAATAAAACTAATCTAGCTGGATGCAAAGTAAGTAAGTAGCCTACAACCACCAAGCTCCGAGAATTATAAATACCTACTTATTACATTAGGAGCTTAACTCTGAATATTTCACAGATTTATTGTTACGTAGCCAGCCCCGTACAGGTTGCCGTACTTTCAAAATTCAACTATTGATTTCCTGTCTTGTGTGTAGCATAATATTTACACCAAGCTATCCAAGCCAAATGTATCGAACTAGGATATTGTTAGAAACACCATCACTACAAATTTTATGCGCCTTAAATATTTCTGACAATGTTCCCACTATACATGCAGCGGAATTATCTGAGTGGACAACTCATTTTTATTGAGCGTATTATGTAAAGTACCGACTCACTTAGAAGGCACAGTGCATTATTTAGTCATTTCGATAGAAAAGAACACTTTAGCATAGCATCAGTAATTGTACTAGTCCAAAAGCAATTTCAATAAGCTAAATTCCATGTCTAGTTTGTGGTGAGAGTTCTTTGGCTCGGAAATCGGCAAATGCCTTTGCTTTGCCGAGAAAAACCAAAGTTCCAGCATAGCCACAGTTTGAAATTAACCTACTTAATATAATTTAATTCCCTATCTACCTTTTCTACTGAATAAATTCCAACAATTTTTACATGTTCTCCAGCTCTTCTAATTACTATACAAGTAATGTATACTATATATTACTGGCACTATTGTACTCTGAACTGTTGGCAATTGGAAACAGAATTACATCTCCAAATTCCAAAAAGGCTCAAGTGGCTACTGCGTTTAATGAACAGAAATTATCAGATGAAATTCTAAAGATAGTCCACTTAATCTTCAAACCACTGCAATTTGAGCATG
>JAAAYG020013308.1:39625-61722 GCA_009936455.2 Tomocerus minor
TTGTAGTAAGACCTGAAACACTCGGGTAGCAACCAGTTTTATTGTGATTCTTGAGATACCCCAGCCTTGATTGAATGACTAAAAAGAGTGAAAGGGTAAAGCGATTCTCGGTTTTCGTCTTTTTGTATTGCTAACATATTCTTAGTATGTCAAAAAGTATAATCGTAATCGTAGTTGGTTGGTAGACGGTATCCGATTGCAAAAAAAGATACCTGCTTTCTCTGGGAAATGCATATTATTTGTATAAAATTCCTATGGAAAAGTCATTGAATTTCTTTTGTGAAGAGATAGTATTAAAGATAGCAATAAAGTTGGCAATAAATCAAAAGAAGAACTTGAGACTGTTATTCAGATCGTGACTGTTTTGTTGTATGTTTGTAGACACTAAGGAAGTGCCTAGTATGTAATTCTCATAAATATAGCAGTAATGTTACCACACGGAAAAATGTTCGTTTGGGAGAATAGAATGTATCTGTAATTGATCACGTTTGTTGGAGTCCAATTACTGGCAAAGTCCCACAGGCTAACGTTGCCCTCTCTATTCATATCATGTCACAACGTCATAAGTGTGATATCATAATGTCTGCGAGTAGAGAATGGCAGTCTCTACACATAACTGCCCTGCCCACTCTCGTTGCAATCCGGATCCATTGCAGGAATCTCTCTTTTAGGTTCCATTTGTAAATACACTCATGATATTTCATGGTGGCTCTAGCTCTGCTAGGAATGGAATGTAGTAAGGGAGCTACTATGAGAGTAGCCTAGTATATTTATCGTCCAGGAAGGTAAGTGTACTCATTATCTCCGTTTTTTGTTGTTGTCATAATAAAAGTGATACGTGAAAAACATAAAAACACTGTCCTCTTCTATAATAAATTGGATATGAACATGAAGGGTGAAGGGAAGAGAAATCTTTTAAAAAACACGCTATAAAATTCATGAAAAACTGGGAGCGGATCCGATAGTGATAGGAAGCATGGGCTCTGCTGCTGGCTGGATCCATATATTCATAAATGGTGGAGCGGTGGTGGTGCAAACGTCTGTAGAATGTGTACCTGCGTAATATATGTACATAATAGTGTATGGCCTATGATTATAGAGGGGAAGGTATACATAAATAGTATCTATGTTTCTGAGAAAGCTCAGTTGACAGCTGGAAAGGATTTAAACCCTTAAATCAATCTGTCTCGGGAATTCCACTGTAAATCTCATTTCAACTACAACAAAGCAAACATCCTAAAGATACGTATAATCCCACAGTACTTCCTAAATCTATGAATTAGATTCGCGTGTCAGATAGATGATGCGAATAAATGAATATCATTTCTCCTCTCGACTCCTCTCCGTGCATCTCCCTCACTCTCCTCTCCTTACTTCGTCTATCTTCCACAAAATCCTTACTCCCAAATACTCCAGCCTTCTATTTCCTATTTTGTTTGGAATATATAGTCATTGAGCCTACTGTGCATCTGTCTTTGTATCTGTTTCCTACTTATAATAATACAATGTGTACATAGTGGAGTGAGTTGGAGTTCTGTGTATGTATAGCGGATAAACGCTATCCTGTAATGTAATAGGTGTAAGTACCTCCGTCCTCCACAACACTGTGATCTAGGAAATATTGTGTTACAACTACCTATAGTTTGAAACTAACAATGAGTACATGGGTCTTGTGAAAACTCAAGTGATCTAGCAAGTCTGACAAGGAAGGGAAAGTTGTAGGCGACAGAAAAACGTGCACCCACCAGTCCAGCACAACACAACAACGAATTCAGCAGCAAGGAAGTACCACGGGAAGGGAAAGGACACAAATACCTTCGGCTCTTCCACATAGCACCAGAGAGGGAAAAAAACTTTAACCGCCCATTTGTACATCGTATCTAACCACGAAGAGCAAACTGTAATATAATAATATAAGTGAGCTTCTTTTTCCAGCGCTAGACTACTTGTTCGTAGTTTGGCATTTTTGGAGTTGGTTGGTGTGTGTAGGTGATGGTGCGATGCAAGTTGTTTCCGTAGTTTTCTAGGGCTACCGGCCCACGAATTTCTCTAGGTATACCGCATCAAGTGTATATTTTATGTAGAGAGGTAGCTACTAATATAAAATATAAGAATCCTCTGTTCAGGATAAGTAGGGAGCCTAAGTAGCTGGGAATATAGGGAAAAAACTCTCGGCATTCGAAAAAGAAAAGCGAAAAACAGAGTCTGAATGCTGATGTGGTCGGAATACATCTCTGATTTCATTCCTTACATTTTAAACATATACAGTAGGAGCGAGCTGAAGCTGACGCCGAATGGGAGCTGATGTTGAGTGGAGAGCAGGCAGGAGGAGGAATTGTATTCTTACGGAGCTGGTGAATGCATTATAACAGATGCTACCTTCTTCTGCCATTGTATTGGAGTTCTTGCATCGCTTTTGTATGGAGTATAATGTTTGACACTTTGTCCTTGCCATGAAGCCAACGACTTTCAGATACATTCCAACCACCACGGCTATTTTATTCAGGAAAACTAAAGTTTTGGGACGATTCTTCTATTCTCCACTGAAACTGACTGAACTGAGTTGAACTGTTTGGGGCTCTCCTGCCTTTCTCTCCACTGTGGATGCATCTATCCGATCTCTGCGTATTTGTTATGTAAGAAAAGGAGGAACGAAAGGTAGAATGAGAGAAAATGTGCCGGAGAGAGAGCGGACTGTAAATGTGTAGCCCTATATTTATTATATTTCAAATATAATGTGCACATCCCTCTTTATAGAAGGCATAACGACTACTTATATAGATCTATAAGCTTTGTGTACCTGGAAGCTGATTACGTTTTGAGTGGTAAAAGCTCTCGGGACCCAAATATCCTCAATGTAATATAACAAACCAAAATTTATACACCATAACATCCCTTTCTCCTCGCCTTAAGTATACTTCTGCCTTATATGCATCTCACAACAAGCACAACTGCCGGAGTACGTACTTAGTCTTCTTTACTCTTGTTGTGAGCCTACTAACTTTACTTTCCTTCCCCAAGTGGTAAGCACATGCATAATCTCTAAAGGTAGTAGGCAGCCTACAAGTCCTACTTTCGCTCCTTTCCACTTGTTATACCCGTGTTTCTTCCAAAACCTGCCTAGACCCCACTATAGTCCTTTTTCATGATTTACTGCCATCTTCTGGATTAAACCAATCACTATTAATTCACGCTCCGCCAACTTTCCCGCCTCGCTTCATAACTGATAATTGAATTTGAATAGCGCACCACAAATTCGAAACTTAAATTGATTTGCTAATTCGACTAAGTGACTTATTATTAAATGTCTTAGTAAATAATCTAATGAAAAAATAAAATGTATGATTTATAAATATTAGTGGGATGTCCTAATTTATTTTAGGATTTTGAATTGCCAATTCGAAGAAGGGAAATGAGTAACGGTCATATTAGCATCCAGTAAAAGTCACACGAGACTTTTAGTAGTGAATAAACCACGGCAAAGCGTCTTTTCCCCCATTGATAATTTTTTCATATGCAGTTTAAATAATTTGGCATTGTGAAGGTAGAAGAAGGTAAGGGGAAAGTCTCCTCGGTTGGCCCATCCGGTAATATCGTGAGGGATCTCGAGTAGTAGGAGTTTGTATCTGCGTGTATATGCATATGCAGGGTTTGGTTAGTTACTTTATAGAAGTGTAGTTGAACTTTCCTCGGTTTTTTGCTATATGTATATAGGTGTATATAAATAAAGTGTTATAATAAAGACTGGCAATATTCTGTGGTATGGTATTCTTCCACCGGAAACATAATCCAGAAGTTATGATTCCGTCTTTCTTTCTAGATTGCATTGTTTTCTCATAAAGATAGAGAGGGCTGGGAAGTTCTGCTCAGACTCAGAGTCTGTACATTACATTAGATATCACATGCGAGGCGACTGAGCTACATACACCTAAAATACATAGCAAAACACTACAAAGTCTCGAAACTTTATGTAGAAGACGTACCTATGGGCTATGATCCATATTCCCACTAAAATACATAAGCGTCTCTCACGATTCGATTCTAGGCAGACACATGGTGAATGCTCACTGTTTTATCATGCTTCGTTCTCTTTATCAAAAGAGAAATTTACTTATAGCACTCCAAATGCAATTTATTACACTCTACATAAAAATTATGGAGTTTATTACATGTATTGTATGCGGAGAATCTACTTAGGAGTTATGCGTGTACATTCCCGCAGGCCTAACTGACTGAAGAACGAAAATGTCTAGGAACATGCCTATCTACATGTAGAGGGAGGTAAGTAAGTCGATTACAACCTGTATATATACACCACAGAAGGTGAAATCCTTTGATGAGAGGATGCGTATATAGCGATTTAAACTTTCTCCGTCGTTCTATTTCTAAAAGTATAAGCTGGGAGTGGAGAAAGCATATTGGCATACATTGCTATCTTCTTTCTCCTTATTTAAAAAATAAAAGGAAAATGAATGTATCGTGAGTGAATGGGAAATGGAAAGAGTATGTATGCGTCAGTGTATAGTAGATACTTAGCTGCGTCCGTACACAATAATCACCTGGTTTTCTCTCCGACCATCTATAATGCTATAATGAAATAGGGCAGAGGATAGAGACAGACACAGACAGAATGCACATCAGCATGAATTGAGATGGGAAATTGAATGCTGTATTAAGGTATGATGATGGCTTGCCGTGGCATCGTGATGGGCTTCAGAAACACTTCCAACTCTTGAGCACGCCTCCAAAGTTGTTTTTAAGCGTATTAACCCAAGAATAGAGCTGATCTCTTTTATATTGTATGCATAAAAGATTGTATGTATAGTCTAGTCAGTTGCATGATAATAGTCTCCACATTTAAAGATAAAACTGCCTTATGCCCGCAGAACTTTATATCCAGCTACCTACATCCATTTTCTCGTGAATATTTTCTAAGGGAAGTAAGTAGATGAGCTTTCACAGCGTCTCCTCTTCGCAGAATATATAATTTGTTTATTTAATGCATGAAATTTCCTCTATAGGAAAATATTTCTGTTTTTGTTTCTTGTTGCTCAGTGTGTCTATGAAGTTGGTCGTAAAGCGCCACTGAAACTGATTTAACGAGAGATGCATCCAAGGAATTCAATTTGCGATTCCTTGAGTGCTTGATGGGAAAACAGTTTTATGATTAAATATATGCATGTGATTTCCAAGGATGAGCAATTTAATTATGTAATGGTGAGAGAGAAATGGTACTAGCATTACATAATAGGTGAGCTCTTTCCAGAAAATGTAAAGTGAGAGATGAAACAAGAATCGATATCAGTGCTCTAGATTTTCTAGCCTCAAGATTCTCTTTTCCTCTTCCCTGCCTTCTTTAATTTCAATCCGTGTGTTGAATACCACACTCAGAGAGACTCTCATTAGAAATACTAACGTCCAAACTTATCTATCATTCATTCTTTACAATTAGTCCCTTTCCATTTTCCATTGCACAGCCAGAATTCTTATTATTCCAGGTATTTCTACCTTCCTAATCCACAATGAAGCATGAGTGGGAAATTTTGGAATGTGCACGAAAATCATAGTGAAAAATTGATGCAGTGACAAACACAATGATCCTTTTGAAAAGAAATTCTAAAGTAAATTCCCTTAGATGAGAATTTCAGATCTAGAGAGAGAGAGAGCGAGAAGAGATCGTGAATAGGTTTGACATTGTGTTGTCTCTATAAGTTACTTGGAATTTCGTCTCCATTTCTCTTCTGAAGGTGAAAAGATAAAGAAGAGTCAAAAAGATTGCCTCTTCTTCTCTATTGATATAATCTGGGATTATGTGTATATACTCTTTCAGTAGGTATACTATATTATAATCCCAGAAGACAATAGAGACGCTAGTAAATGGCAGTTATCCCATTAGCTATTAACAGAGAGATACAGAAGCACTAAAGCTTATGTTCATCGTCACCGTTTCAGCTAAATATTTATTTATTAGAGTTCTATTGTTAACTGGGTATCTATAGGCATTTTGTCGAAATCTTTTTAGCAATTGACAACTGTAAGTGTAGAACTAAAGATGTGAGTAATAGGAGTAAAAGGTGGAACAAATAAAAGGGGCTTCAGCAAATGGGAGTCAAGATCAGACTGTCCAAGATTCAATGGACTTGTCAAGAGACCGAAGGGGAGAGAGAGAGAGAGAAAATGGAATTGCAGTTCGAGATTTGGGCTCGCTATTCGGAGATGAGCCCCGGGGCAGGGAAACAAAGATAAACCGAAGCAAAAGGAAATCAAATTAACGAGAAGGAATTAAATAGTATTAGTCTGAAGCGTAGAGAGATAAAGTTAAGTGAAAAGTCAGCCTTTGTCCTTTTACGTGCTATTTAGAAATCTTTCACTAACTTCCAGGTCAACTTAGATTCAACTGTATTTTTCGTCTCAAGTTAACTACTGCCTCCCATTGCATTGCCTGCCTAGTACTAGAAGTGGATGGATTCCCTCTGTCCCTTCATTCTGTATTGACTGTAAAGTCCTGAACACTGCGTGCATCTGTGTGTATGTTGTGAGTGTGTGTTTTCTGTCTGTCTGTCGACTCGTCTTCTCTTCCTTGCTCTCTCAACTCACTCACGATCAGTCTGTGAACTGATATGCTGTAGTTTGGTTGACTGGCTGTGTATGTGAGATACTGATATATATTGAGATGTAGATAGAGATGAGTAGCATTCAGTCTCTCTCTCTCTCTCTCTCGTATTGATTAATAGAAAGCTTTCTCAGCTATAGAAAGACGTTTTTTCTACTTCCCTCTACATTATCAATAGAGCCAAAGTAAAGAAAACCAAAGCAAAGCGATAGAAAAGGTAAGCTTCTCTCTCCAGACATTTCTCCGGCTCGCTTTCACAAAAAAATCCAATATTCCATAGTAATCTACGGAAGAAAGTAAGCTACACATCTCAATCACAATAACACACTCAACCATATAGCCTTTATTCTTTTTTATGACCTTCTTTATATATTGCTTCCAACTATACTACATAATGCATCCCACTCACATACGATTCTCTCTCTCTCTTCAAATCTATATATATTCACATGGAGCTTGGCAATGCAATAACACTACATGCTCCACACACGACTTACACTGCATAAACTCATCTATATACACGTAGCTCCATGAATTATAGAAAGATATATGCCCAATATTCACTCTGTACAGATGGAAAATAGAAAAGAAAGCTCTGCATTTGTGTATTTACAGTTTACAATATACGTCGGCAGTTTGTTGCAGATAGGTAGATATACATTTATGCTATGCCATGCTTATTTATTATCTGCTTTCTAGTGAGTAGTTATTCAACTTTAATTCCCTCTATATTACAGACAGATACATTAGAAACCTTTATTATCTATGTGTATAATAGAGTGAGAGTGAATTTCGGTTGATATTCTACAGATACGTAGTCATGTTCCTGTCTTGCTTTCTATTGTGCTCTCCCACTTAATATATTGCATGAGATGATATCAATGGGATAAAGAATTGGAGAAAGTCGTCGAGTGAGAGCCGTTCTTTCCCGGCTTATGAATCCATTTGATATTGTCATCGTTCCCCAATGCATCTGAAACAGATATTGAATATGTCCTGGCGGTTAATTGCTCCTTTACAAAGATAATGTCTTTCTCCGCTACTAAAACCAAATCATTTACAAGGTGACTTTTTAAAGCCAGCCGCCCTACCTTTTAAACACATTAAAATGTCAAAAGGTATTATCTATGATGCGTGGAAGGACTTACCTCAGCTCAGAACTCCGAGCTCTCTAGACATATATATACTAGAACCTTCCATCCTCTCAACTGAAAGAAAAGAACAAATTATAGCAAGCTAGAGGTATAAATAAATATATGTAGCTCGTATGCGTAATATATCTCCATGTGGAACGACAATGCAGACAGCTAGTAGCTTTGCATAATTCTGCTTAATATACTTATTTCCCTAACCATATTTATTAGCACTACTAGAATTCCTACTCTATATTCAATTGAAAGCTCCTATAATGTGTTTAATAGGGTCATAATGTATTAACAAAAGCGGGCATTACAAAGGTATCATACTGAGTTGGGCATAGTTCAACAGTGCCACAGATATTATGTGTATAGAGAGTCGAGGCATGTACAATAATGTAGTGTTATGATGATTGGAGTTAGAGGAAGCTTCTTTGGATTACATTACGTGTGTCGGAATATAAGTTTAAGAAAAGTAAAGGTTAAGGCATGTAATTTGTCAAGTGCGAAAGACAGATGTAACCGTGTCGTGAGTAAAAGGTGAGTCTCATTAATCAATAAGGCAAGGCATAAATAAACGGAAGCGCTATATTTATGTACTTAAATATATCTCCGTAATACATTTGTCAGACATATATACCTACTTCCCTCTTCATGTGTATGATTATGCGTATGTATTCAAAAGGCATTCTGCAACAAATCCACTATGCATTCTGATGTACAGACTAAATAAATATAATATTACTAGAATGCGTAATGCTGTGTGTGTAGCTACTAAATATATTATGTGATACAAGAGTGCAGGATGGAAATTGATGTAGTGAATGTCTCGATAGTCAACTGTGTGGAAGTTATGTGCATTTTGGAAGGAGATATATTTATGGGCATTATAAGACGTGTGTTTAGGTAGAGTTCAATGCAATGCTAATGTAAATTTATAGGTAAATAGGCGAGAGAGAGAGAGAAAGAGGCAGTAAGTAAATAGGGATATCCGTATTGAGTCAGTATTGCTTAGCTCAGGTTTGGTGTAAGTGTAGTAAAGTGGGAGGGAATCGCGACCTTTCGTTATTCTGTTCTATCCTATTAGCCCCGTCTTGGCTACACGCATAGTTAGCAAGGAACATAATGTAGTGCAGTTGTAAGCTCCATAAATCTAGAAGTGTCTAGGAAAGGACAAGTGACATCCGAAACTTGCCTCTATTTTGCATTTTGTCAAGTCAATTACAAAAGTTACGAAGAAAGTTACAAGTTTACATTGTGCAAAGGTAAGGAATGATATAAAAAAAGTTTGTAACAAGGTGGTAATGAGATGGTAGAGTGCTCATGTAGCAACTAACGGGAAAGACTTTTGAATTCCGTCAGATCTTTAGTGTTGTGTGTTCTTTCGAATGTTCTCTAGTTGTTCGAGTCATCGTCTGTGTTGAGTTCTTCGTCTGGCACAGAAGACAAAGGGCTGCGATGTGATGTGGATGTGTGTAAGGAATTGAAGTGAAAAAATTGATGCCAAAATTAAATCTCGTCCTCAGAGACGAGCGCTGTAATGAACACGTCCCTTTTTCACAAAATGAAATTCTTCTACGATCTCTTACTGGATTCATTACATACAGGGTTCCCATTTATCCCCTTTTAACTTTTGACATTAGACTTAACTTTCGGCAAGTTACGCCAACTATCGTATCGTATCCTACGGGTTAACGGGTTAACTCCATCCTTACACTCAGCTCAAGCCGGTCAACGTCAACCCACCAACCAAAAGCTTTCCGAACTCACAACTTCCCTTCTTTCTCTTCTCATTCTCACATCGGTTAGTTACTAGGAGTCGTAGGAGGGAACGCACACATGTGCACGCTTTAACACTTTCATATATGTACTTTCTCCGTCGACTAGTAAATGTCATCGAAAAGAGGGAGCGAGAGAGAGGGAGGGAAAAGGCGTGAAATCCACATCCACCTCCCCACTAAATCTTTTCTCCTTCCTGTTCCTTAATGAAGAATGTATCGTAATTTAATTTCAATTAGAAGCTCGAGACTTATGTAAGAGTGTAAAAGGGAAAGTGCTAATAAATAAGTTAGATAGAGTGATGAAGAAAGGTTAATAGAATTTTCGAGAAAGCAAAGCAACGGCGTCTCCGTATACCCTGTATGTCTACTCTGCAAACTGTTCGAGCTCAGGGAAAGTGTATAGACATTGTGATAGGTTTAAATTGAGCCTGAAGAACATGTTCAAACCGTGTCATCACACATACGTGTAATAAACAGCTCCGTTTTTGCAGAGAATGGTGGAAGCCAACTCGAGTCTTTTAACGTAACAAAAAAAAATTCACTGGGACTATCACAGAATTGTATACAACTCATTCCTCCCATTTCCTCAGAACGACCTCTTTTCCCCGGAACTTTCTCTCAAATATTACTCCATAGATTAATATATTATAATGTGTGTATCGCTTTCCCTTTTGATTTATTAGGAAATGGCTACGGCTCCATTTTTTTCCAGATCAGAGTGGGAGAGAGTGAACTGAACTAGAGGAGAGGAGGTCATACCAGCGGCGTTTCCTTTCAAGACGAAATGAAATTTTCCAACTATAAGCATAAGTTATGGTACTTACATTCGATGGTGCTGTGCTCTGAGAGAGATGTCAAGCGCACCTTGCTGCATCTCATCTGATGCATAATAACAAAAACCTCATAGTGTATATCTCAACGATTCCCCCTCTTCTCCTACCCATCGCATCTTCACTTTTTCTCTCTCTCTCTCTCTCGTTTACCTAGCTGAACCTAGATAAAATTATATCATTTTTATACTGCATCACTTCACATCACATCAGACAGCACTAACGTCCTATGTCTTCACCCAAAACGCACTCTCAAAGACTCCTTTGAAATATTATTCCTTGGAAACCCCGCAATTTGTTTCGCATTTGCATAATTAGGTCGTCGCGTTCTTAACCATGTTCCATTTTCCAGGGATCTCTTCTGTTATAGGTCAATGGGGTTGAGAGTACCTCATATTGGTATATCTAAGTACCTGCCCTTATCAATCCATTCCCAAAAGACAAAGATGAGACATGAGACAATTTATGGAGACACAATTAATATAGCTCACTACGCTCACTTTTCCAATCCCAGTTCTACAAATGGGAATTTTAATAATTTCGTGGAAAAAAATGTCTCGCAGTACGCTTTTCATTATAGGATCTTCTTATGTTTGCGACACATATAAATAGATCTAGCTAGTGTTTCAAGATATTAAGCACATGAAATGAAATTGGTTGTGAGTGGAGGCTGCCAAATGTTCTAGTGGCACTGCTCTACTTGTGGCTAAAATTAAAGTTTATGCATTTTAGCCCATTTTACTTCCTGTTGGGGATTAGGAGTCGAATTTTAATATCACTAACCAGATATGACACTCACTGTGCTAAGGTACTACTCAGAGCGGGACTCAAGCAACAGAAGTAGAATTGACTGCATATGTGCGGAGGTGTTGCAAATGTGTATCCACAAGTACACAACATACAGATATGGAGTGTATACATTCGGTAAGAATAAAGAGACAGTATTTTGTATTCCGTACATAGAATGCAGTAGGAAGTTACACGTGCTGACATAATTCAATGATTCTGAAACTGAATCGAGCGAGAACAGACAGACTCGCTAAAAACATAGACACTGACTGAGATCTGACTACTCACTACATACATACATTCAGAGAAACAAAAGGATATGAGTGGGGAGAGGCCATACGGCCACCAAAACTGTTACTGCTACTTCAAGTTACATGCAACTACATCTGGAATACGGGCCATTCCTTTCCATTCGAATATAATAGAATACAGTAAACTAGACTAGTTGTGCAGGATTTAGTTTAAAAGGCAAAAACGATGAAATTAGTTTGCCAAGTGCATTTCAAATCTACGGTTATCGTTATTACTCCCCTGTACAGATATCTATAAGAAAGGGGATACGGGGTATAGCTAGACTATCCTATTATTCACCCAACAACTACCATACCACATATAGAGCAGAGGTATCCCTCCTATTATTACAGTGGTAAAAGTAAGTGGAGAGATAGAAATACAAATAGGCACACAATCCGCTCTACTCTAGATATATTATGGAGGATGAAGCTGTCTATAGTAGGACGTACAGATTGTAGTAGAAGTAGTAGTAGTAGTAGTGGTGTAGTAGTAGTCAGGGCATCATTACTACATCCGACGAGTAAAGTGAGACAGAGCTATAGTATTAAGTAGAGGAATGTCCATTGGGTTTAAACACATCGTAAAAGATATAGGGCAAAGCAACATTCTTAACAGGAGATCGGGTGTAGGCTAAAGCTAAGAGTCTAATGGTTATATAGGGCTCACCAATTGATAATAATTCCACTCTGGTTTTCACTAAAAGCTCAGCTTTAGCTTCACCTTTTTATTCCGAGACGACGGCGAGAAGAGCGAGAGAGCAAAGTGCTCTCATTCATATTCTAATTTCTTGGCATTCTTTGAATACTTCTGTGATTTCTATGACTTTCGCTTTTAGTGAAGCCTTTATCTACTAATGGCATTTACAAGGACTTTTGTTTAGCACAGATTTTCGTCGGAGATCTATGAATATGAAATTGCTTAATGCCTCTCATTTTTCTTGCCTTGTCGTCTGTCTTAGCATTTGACGCATTTCTTCACTCGTAAAACTTGTTGTCTTATGTTTACCCTTTTAATATCAGCATGTGTAATGTATATCTGTACATAAATAGTGATACTATATACTACTAGTGTGACTGACGAAATGCGTTCAGTACTTAGTGGTAGTAACAATGGGCAGACAGTAGGCAGCTGACGTAGTAAATAGTTACTATATTATTTATAGTTTTCAAATGTAGTAGATGATAACATGAATAACTATTAAAATAGTTGTGTGTGCTGGAGAAAAGCGTGATTCGTGAGTGTGACTTTATTTCGGGGAGCAGTCTTTCCAGACAGACTTTCCATGCAGTCTAGTCGGCATGAAACATAATAAAATAAATAATATTCTGTACCACATTGCTTTACATACATAGTTACACCCGTCTAATCTAACTAACTACCGTGTTTCACGCACAGAAAATCATGGTTCAAGGTTGAATTAAATCTAAAAACGGAATATTCATCCCCACGTGCAGTGCACTGGTGTAGAATTGGAGAAAGTACAAATGAGTGGACTTTTGCATTTGTACGTAAAGTCTTATCTGACTGACTGAGTAAGAAGAGTATAAGGAATTGCGGTGTGCGAATGGTTCTCAGGTGAGTCGTAAAAGTTTCCAAGCATGCAAGAAAACTATGCGCTTCGGCACCATTCTAACACATTTACATCTCACGTTACATTCTTGTTCACCATTGTAACATCACTTTCACAGAGAGACTACTGTCAGTACACTTTACTTTATATGCAGTCCTATTGCTTCGGCAATCCTATGCAACACTTCTATTGCTTTTCTTCCCACCGTTGTTTCTTCTCCCTTCTTCTTTGCCTCTTGCATTGCACTCCCTACCTTTACGGTAGGTAGGAAGGTGGGAGAGGTACTTAGGTATCTGCCGGTGAACAAGATCTGCTGCCTCTCCTACTTATGTACACATAATATACATAGTACATAGTGAGACACAAGTTATATCTTATGTACAACATCCTTTACACAGGATTCTTACAGCCGCCTGCCCACCCGCCAGATTATAGACACTTTTGTCCCTAGTTTATATTAGGCTAGGTAGGTAGTCCTGTTCTTTTTCCGTCCTAAGATACTTTTATGTTAGTGGATCCCCACACACATTGCGAAGACACTCACATCAGAGAAATATCATAAGACATGACAAAACTTACTGGAAGTCTGATATGGCATGCTACAGCAATGGAGGAATATTACGACGCCCTTGAAAATAATATCTGGCTTTCTCTCCGTAAAAGGCTTACTAACAGTCGAAATAGTTTTCGGCAAATGTACACTATAAGGATGTCGTTCCCATCCCTCCGAACTTTTCTCATTACCGAGTATACAAAAAAAGGAATCCATTTCACAAGGAACAAAGGGAATCTGACAAAATCTGGCAAAGAGCTTTTTTGTCAACAGATATAAAACTATGCTCACACTTGAGCGTTATTCAGATCCTTGCTCTTGTTAGATAAAGGGGAATTCCTTTAAGCACCTCTTACCCAGTCGACTTTATTTATACGGCTTTTCACTCTCTCTCTCTCTCTCTCTGTATCATGGAAAACATTATACGTGGGCGGGGGACTTGGATAAATATTTATTTTTGACAGATTTTCCTTTCCTTCCTTTTATCGTTTTTATTTATTAACTTTACTTTTTCGGTTTCTCAAACTCCAGCTCCCCGAATGACGACATTAGCCTCAATACTATTTTCTTATTAAGGTATGCTACTTGGCATTTGATCCCATAAACAATGTCCCCATTCTGAAATTGAAACTTATCTGAAATTTGAATTCCACACCATCGCCCGCCATTCCATACTCCCAAAGTACCAATCACATTATTTTCTCACTGCTTTTTCTACCCCTTTGTTTTTAACTTCCTTTGTTTACATTTGTCTTCCTTTGTGTGGTGGTAACACTGAATTTGTGACAGTAGCTTTTAAATACGTTTAACTGTGCCTAACATTTACTGTTATTTTCCTGTACACATATAAATAGTTATTGAGTATTACACCTAGTAGTGCTTATTTCCAGATACATATTTACAGTGCAAAAGCAATAAAATAATTGGAGCAGAAAGAAGATGAAAACTAATTGATTTACGCCAATAAAACAAGATGTTTGAAGGAGACGGACACGAACAATTGAATCGGATGCATGATAATAATTGAGCTTGCGCCTTGGTTCCCATTCGCAGTTTGCAATATACGCAATTATTTGTGGAGGAGGAAAGGCTGCACGTGAAGAAAACGGTGGTGGTGCGAGGAGAAAAGTGATCTGGGAATGTCTACACGAAGAAACTGTTGAGAAAGTGCTATAAACCCATGTGGAGCCCATACTCAGTGCGTGCGTCTTTAATTAGAAGTAAAAGTTTGTGGTAATTGCGATTGGAGTGTTGGAGAATTTTGCTCTAATGGTATCGTATACCTTTCCACTCTTATTACCTTTCTTTGCTTGGCTTAGGTGGTTGGAGAGAGAGAGAGAGAGAGGTAAGAGTAGCCAGGAACTGTAAATTTCTTCTGGACAACTATACCACAACTATGACCAAGAACATTGTTCGTATTCAGCTCAGACAACTCTTGATTTTTGCAGGTTCATTTCCTGTTTCGGCCCAACGAGTATTTTACCGCTCACATTATTCCGTTCTCCATGTGTATAAGGTAAGGTTGGTGAGGAATCAAGATCTCTATAACCATATCCGTAGTTACCTAACTTGATCCAACAAAACTGTATTATTATATGAGTAGATCTGTGAAATAGCTATATATAGGATATATAGGAAGCTGTAAATACATCCATATATTATAGGCAATATCCAGATATTTATAGTATAGTGAGTGTGATCTAAAGTAGTAGAACTCTGCCGAACTGAACTGAACTCAGTTGATGCCAAACCAAGGCAAGTCAGTTGAAACTCATGCAACTGAAGACTGAAAGGAGAAGAGACAGAGAGAAGGGAAAGTTGGCTGGCTTGGTTTCGTTTGCTGTGGCATGCCATGGAATAGCATAGCGTAATATAAAACCAGAGCCTATGCATTCTGCCCAACTAGGCAAGGCATACCTACTTTTTTAAAGAACCCTTTGCCGTCTATCTATTCTGGTACATACACTGTTAGGAAGTAGATAGGCAGATTACAACGTTGTGCAACTCATATATATATATATATATACGTAGTTACTTTCTGCTGATATAAGTGGTGTAACTAGGAAGAATGCTACCAGAGTAAGAAGGAGTGGAATATATGAGTGTATGTGTATGTAACTCGTGTGTAGGCAGTAGGTATATAAATATATGAGACACGTCTGGCTATATATAGTTCCTTCTTGGTTGTTCACCGACTCATCGTAGCGTATCACCTTTTGCTTTCCCTGCCTGCTTGTGCCTATCTAACTGCATCATCGCTCTCCCTCCCTTTATCCTTCTTCCTTGTTCTATCCTCGACACGAATTTAAACGTTACTTTATGTTAGGTTACTTTGGTTTTCCTAGTCAAGAGCCAGACTCACAGACTCAACTGACTGAGAAGAGAACAAGCTCGGAAATGGTGTAGTATAGTGACTACCTCTCTCTCTCTCTCTCCTCTACATTCCAGCGTAGACTTTATTTCGTGGCTATTTGCCTATGTTTTATATTATCCTTTAGTGGGAAGGAGAAAGCTGGCAATCCTTCACTTTCTCATATGCGACAATGGAGAGAGGGAGGCTGGGGAGTGTATTTTGCAAGTTTATTTAAAAACCAGACTGACTTATTTAAATCTGTTAAGAGTAATGTATTTGCAACCATATTATGTACAAGAGATAATCCAACATGCGGTTCATGTTGTGAATGTGAATGGGGAAATATGCGCAAGTTAGTCCTAGTTGAAAAGCATATGGTATCTGTGACTGGGGTTGCTTTGCACACTTACTACATATGTACGATGTGGTTGTACAAGGCTTGAGAATTATAGGAGACTTCAGATACAGATAGTAGCTAGGACAGTATGTTAGGTAATCTAAAGGCGCTTCTCGCGTCACTCTACAATTTATTTGCTACGGTAGGGAGAATCTAGTGAAGGAAATCGTTTATTTTACCAAAGAAAAAGTTTCCTGGAGATAGTCTCCGTTTACGCTTTGGAAATTAAAGGACGCTCCAGTTTAACTCAACCTGCTCGTTTCACAATACACCTTACACTAATCCCATTTATAGCATGTCTTTTCCTTTCTACAACTACTACATTACATACACACATATATTATATGGGCTATAGCTCGGAATTCGGATATGCATGCACCTACCTATCCTTTTCTATTTCGTCCTCTATCCCTCTCTTTCTCTCTCTCTGCTCTGGTTCACTTCAGTTTTCTCCATCAGGTTAGTTGAGTATTACTTGTGCACTCTCATATCGCTTCTACCATCTATCTAGATAAACAGATACATTACTAGGTAGTTAAGTATGTATGTGTAGTGCTCGTAGGTAGGTACTTAAGGTTATACTATAAGGCTTAACCAAGCGTTCATATCCTCCCTCCATCTAAAATGTACTTAAGTAAAGACATAGATAGTGGGACACACTTGCACTTTGTACTTTCCTTCAGTGCCATGTCTGTGGCATTGCATGCCATGTTAGTGAGTCCTACAATAAATAGGCAAGGTGGCTAATAGTGCAACTACGTGTAATGTAATGTATTCCCCGTATGTACGCCACACAGTCGAATGAAGCCAAAATCTTCTCAACTATCTGTGTGGGAATTTCCAGTGGGTGAAATAGGTGGCTCAATGTAAATGCCTGCTCACTGGAAACAATATCACCACTGTCTCTGCTAATAAGGCCATCTCATAGCTAACCAACTTAGAAATGCCTACTCTATACATAATATTATTTTGTAAACCTAGTAATTGTCCTCTGTCCTGCATTTCTATTTATTTATAGTAATAATGTAATAGTGTGTGTGTGTGTCGTGTCTCTGTGTGCCACCATTACATTATATCTAGGTTGCATATTGCAAGGAAACTACAGCATTATGCTCACAGTCACAGAAACTATTATATAAATTGATGCTATAGTAGGCCAGGACAGACAAGGTATCTATGTTTAGCTAACGGCGAGAAAGTACTTTCGTCATATAAATAGGTAAAGGCCTAATGTAATGATGCAGTGAAGCGATCTGAGGAAGGATCTTTATGTCTGTGCAATATCTGTGCACGGATAGCACTACTCTCATAAACATAAACATGAGTGAATAAAAATTAGGAGAGAGATGCTCTGCTATTGCTAATATCTTCCTACTATCTGTCTCTGTAGTAGTGACTAGGAGATAGTATTCAGCAGGCTATATTGTCTCTTCTCTCTCCTGCACCAGTAGTATTTAGTTAGTTGGCCTAGTGTGAGCTGGCCTATTAGCTAGGTTATCTGTAAGAGGAATGGTCCAATTTCCAGCGGAGACAAGTGTTTCGCAAACGGGGTTAAATACTACCTAATATACTTTTGTCAATTTGGCAGAAATTGCCTATTTCAGCGAGACTAGCGAATTTGCGACAATACTGTTCGTATCTGTTTATATAAGGCTACCTACATTAGTACATTACACTCCATCCTGCTACAGATGGAGAATAAGACGGAGAGAGAGAGAGAGAGAGAGATAGGAGGAGGAAGAGGAGTGCATTGTGGTGCTACGTGTGTATTTGAGTCGGGGAGTGCACGTTGGCTAATGTGAGAGCTGTTAGGTTGGCTGTTCTCCGTTTGGGAGACCTCAGCTGTGTGATGGTGATTGGGTCCAACTAGCAGACTTACATTCTACAAATATAATAACTAAAAGGGAATCTAGAAAATAGACATGTAGCATTTACGGAGGGAACTATCAGTCCTCCTCGTCCGCTCCTACTTAACTCGTCGGCTCCTACAGATCCTCGTCCTGACGTAGCCATACACCACACTACAAAACAGATCCTCGATATATTAGAGCAGCATAAAGTGTGTAGGGAGAAAGCGGAGAGAGCCTTGGAGCTTTCTCCTCCCTATCTCTCTTTCTCTCTATTCATTTCCCTGACCATTTCTGAATTGATCCTTTCGTTAAACTTATTTTGAGGTTTCGACGCAATATTTTTCCCATCGCAGATAGCCTAATCGTTCAAAGGCCATTGTCTCTTAAGATATTCTGGAGGGAAGATTCCTTTCGACGAGTACGTAGAAAGTCTGTAGATGTGGAATGGATGCGAGGTAGAGACTGAGCTCCCTCCTCTAGAATGTATATTTGATAGAATGATAACTATGTAGAGCTATAGTATACGTGAGTGAGTTCTCTTTATAGTATAGACGGATCGTGTAAAGCTCATTTGGCTGAGATGCTTTCCTTGTTCTTCCTTCCCCTCAACAGATTTCAACTTTCCCCTACTTTCACTTAATGCTACTTCACTATGTTCTCTCTTTACTACACATTCTACTTTGGACTGATACGTTACGTTACGTTCCGTGGCCTAGAACTAAAAGACATCTGAAAATTCCCTTTGTAATATCTTGCGAATACTTTCTCTTTCTTTCCATTCGGCTGGACACACCAGTCAGCCAACCAAGGAAGCAGGCAGGCAACCGGCCATAAGTATTTCGGAGACTATACATAGATTTGAGGAGATCTACGTAACACTACACTTCCCTCCTCCTAGCTACTAGAACTGACGGAGGAGAGGAGAGCTGAACTAGATGACCGACTGCCCATTCATCACAATCCTTTAAAAACTACTGCCATTCCTATTCTTGCATGGAAATAAGAAATTCCAAAGTTATTCCATTCTATTCCCATTTTCCTAGATTTCTTTCACGAGCTTGTTTCTTAGCATATAATAGAGCATAGGAGTGGGAGCAAATATATTTCCCAGATTCATATGCAACGTGATCGTGATGTAGAGTACCTTCATATTTTCATATTTCCTCTGCTTGAGACAAAAGTAGCAACTAGCCTTCTCGTACTCCTCCCTGCCTTGTAGCTACTTACTTGCTACTTGTACTATCTCTGAAAGAAGATGATTCTATTTGTATGTGAGCTCTCATCCATTTTCACTTATCTTTATAGATATTTTTAGGGGTTACCTATTTATCCATGTAGTATTTATATGCATTTATACTGTTCTTTATGATTTGAGGTACACAGACAATATGTACAATCGTAAGTGGAATGATAGTTAGATTACTTGGTTGGCAGTGCATAAGTCATTTTTCAAGACATTAAATAAATATGATAGAACAAGTGAAAGACTCAACCGGCTTTCAGTTTCGTCTCAATATATCATCCAGTCAAGTCAGAATCCGTACCTATACATCCTCTTAGCCTATAAATAGTGTTTACCCAAAGCAGAGGGAAAGCAAACGCTGAATAAATAAACGTCAAGGAGAAAACTTGAAATCTCTCATAGAGCAAGTAAAGCACAGGATACGTATAATGTAATTATCTATTAGTAGAATTCAATGTATCGAATTAATGTGTATACAGACTTTTGGCTTTCGTTCCAATTGGATTTCATACATATTGCACTTTTTGGCAACTATTTAAGGCCATTCGACTGACAGGGAAGCTGTGTTTAGTCTATACTGATCGTTATTACTCCTCAGACTCCTTTCTCTCTCCAACTTCAACATTCGACCACTAACTTATTGTTAGTTCCTCCACCAGTAGCTACTATAGTGCACAGATATCTATGATATTCCTCTTCCTTTCTCTCTCTATACGAGTAACTCCTCGGAGCAAACATATTATAGCTTACATAAAGTAATGTTAGCTGAGCTGTTACTCCTCTCTCTATGTATGTGATACTTGCACATTCTCCTTCCTCCTTAACCAAACGAAAGCAAGGCCAGTCAAGTAGGCAGTAGTCGACTCACTCAACTTCACTTACTGCGGTTTTCATACATAAAACTCGCTATAACTATGCGATGTGTATGTAAGTGTGTATATGTATACATGGATGGCAGTTATATTACACAGTGTAGTCACCACAGTTTTATATTAGTACAGCCTACTTATGCATGTCGTATAAGTAGTATAACTGCATCTGCTCATAGATACATATGCTCTCGTAATATGTGTATGTGATGGCAGCGAAGTAATCTGGGCTATAAAATAGAAAGTCCATTTCTATCGGCGAATGTCCATAAAATAGGAGTCGGTGCTTTACGGCCGTGTAACCACACCATTCCAATACTTCACAGGGTCATTTAAAAAACCACCATAAAACCTTTTCTTTACAATAATATATTGGTACCCTGAATCAAATGGACATTGAACATATTTGAATCTCTCGTTTGCATCACTACATAGTACTAGCCGTAGCATATGCTCACTGCCTATATACTTGTACTATAACCATATATAGCTGAGATTTACACACCCATATAGACGGAAATACTATAACATGTAGCTATTCTTATTTCTTATGTACATATATTTCTGACATCTCTTGCCAATCTCATTTTTAGATAGTTTCCTATAAGAATAAAGTAGAAGATAGGTTAAATATAGAATGTTGGCTATATCTTCTATACAACTACTCCATGGTGTATGTGCACTGATGAATGGATTCACTTATTGAAATCTTGAGCAAGGGCAATACACTAGGTCGTTAGCCGTTCGCATCACATCACACAAGCAAATAATAGCATTAGTCTAGAATTGAGCTATGTGTTATGAGTGTAATGCACCTTTAGTACTATATTAGCCTATATGTAATTCACTGATGACTATTATGTGTGACTCAGCGAAGAGGCATGCACAATCACGGAAAGAGAAAAGAGAGTGGAGAACAGGAGGGCAATTCTCAGTTGAGCTCAGGCGACGCACCGGCTAACTGCGATCAGTTTACTTCCATTTCTCCACTTTCTCCAACTTTCTAAAGAGTTTTTGGGTATTGGAAAGAATTGTCTTGGGTTCTTTGCTGGCCTTTTCCTCTGATCGTTTCCTATGCTATAGTAATGTGTTTTACGAGGACTGTCTTCCTGTATGGGCTGTTCAAAGCTGGTGGTGGGGTGCACTAGGGCCTTGCTGCTGGATGCTCTGAGCCTGTGGCATGAATGAGTGTAGTGTAGTGTACAGAATAGCGTGCTATTATGAAATACGTCTGTACAATGCAATCCCATCCCCTGCCATTCTATCAGATTTTATTGAGCTACAACTACAACCATTGCATTTCTCTCTCACTTATCGTTAGTAAATCGTACGGGATTTTTCTATTAGAAGGGAGGAGAGGGAAATGCGTTCCATTGGGGGAAATGTGTTAAAAGTCGCATAAGATTAAATGGCGATAGTTAGATTCTCTAAATCATTCTCTCTCGGATGATTACGAGGTCTGCCGATTTCATTCTGTGAGTAGAAATCCAATCTGTGCATTGCCACAGTGTGCCATGTATTATAGACCAGGTCTGGCCATGCCGTGTCAAATCAACTCCAGTCAACTGTGTCTATTGTGGCTGCACATTGTACTTCTCTTCCTCAGACCCATGTTACCCATTGTACCACTTACAATACTCACTCTTTTGTATAATAGCAATGCTCCTTCCTTTCCTTCCTTGCTTTCTCTTCTATGACACACTCCAATCTGCCTATAAGGACGTCTAACAGCCGCTTTCCGTCTCTTCTCCCACTTCCACACTCCTATAGCTATACCTCCAACCAACCTCTACAGCCTCCTCTCTCTCTCTCTCTCTCT